>JASSUY010013038.1:50862-87761 GCA_032466535.1 Forpus xanthops | reverse complement strand
ATGAGGGACTGTAGTGAGAGGACAAGGGGTAACGGGTTCAAACTTAAACAGGGAAAGTTTAGATTGGATCTGAGGAATAAATTCTTTACTGTAAGGGTGGTGAGGCACTGGAATAGGTTTCCCAGGGAAGTTGTGAATGCTCCATCGCTGTCAGTGTTCAAGTCCAGATTGGTCATAGCCTTGGGTAGCATGGTTTAGTGTGAGCTGTCCCTGCCCCTGGCAGGGGGTTGGAACTAGATAATTTTAAGGTCCTTTCCAACCCTAACTATTCTATGATTTTCAATAGTGCTTGGGTATTTTGACCTCTATTATTATCTAAAATTCAGTGGTTATTTTTAATTGCATAGAAGAAATGGGACACAGTTTTGTCTCAGAAACCAGTGCTTTTACTCTCCTGGGCTCCAAGGGCAAAATTTCAAGTGCCAGATTGAGCCTCTACCCACTGACGAAAATTTAACTGCCTTAAATGTTAATTACTCTAGTGTAATCATCAAGCAGGGAGCATCCATTTTGAAATCAAGTTGCAAAGCACAAAATCTGCTATTTAGGAATTGGTATTTGCAACACTTGGACTACGGATTATCAGTATACATTGTAAGTGAGAGGAGTATAAATAAGTAAGATGCTTGACAGCGCACCATACAGTGTTGGTTGCCAGATCTGGATGAGCAGGACATCAGGAAGAATGCATCTTGCTTCGCTCTAGTGTATCCCACATGCTGGGAACTGTGGGGGAATTTTTTCATAAAAAGCTAGGCACAGGAAGATGCACCCTAGTGTAATCCCAGCAAAACCAAGGACATGGCCAGAACATATTCACAGACCTGGAAGCAATCTTGTGTAGAGAATAGCTATATTTACTAGGAATTTAAACCAATGATTTTGCTTTCTCAGTAGCATTTGTAAAGCTTCTGATTGGACCGTACTTTTAAGCATTCTTATTTATTCTGGATTGCTATGGCAGAAGTCAAACTGGCAGACAGAATAACCCAAATAATTTTACAAAATAATTCTGTAATTAACATTTAGCTGCTAAGCTTTCCCAAAGATGAAGGCATATTCCAGAAGAGTTTGTTTTTCAGTATAACGTACAAAATCAGAACATGTAAGTAAAAATGCAACAAGGAGGAGCACCTGAGAGGAGCAGAGAATCTATCCTCAAGTGTATTCTCAAGACTTGGCTGGACAGTTGTGGCTGACCAGATCTAGTGTTGGTGAGTGGTAGGCAGTGGTAGGTTGGACTAAAGATCTTCCAAGGTCCCTTTTGAGCAATGTTTCTGTGATTCTTTCCATCCTATTATAGAGCTAGAGTTAGGTGTCAGCATTGATACCTGAAATGAACAGGTATCAACAAAGTCCTTACAATAAGTACTGCTCTTGATATGAAACTCTATAAGCAGTAGATGGTCCTCACAGGTGTCTTGGAAGTCAGGAAGCCAAGATGATAGTGGAAAGTCGAATTTGGATTTGAAGCAGAAGGTCTTTTCTGTGTCTTCAGACTTTTATCTCTATGATGACATCATTCGTGGAACCATATTAATAAATGATTGGTGAGTATTTCAGTTACAAATTTTCAGCCTTCTGTTATGGTTCATTATCCTCACAATGTGTTACTATTTGCAGATAAAAGTTTTAGTGTTAGCTACAGCTGGAATGAAGATAGGCTATACAATCCACTTGTGCCTCTGCTAAAGATTTTAATTGCACAATTGCACACTGTATTTGCACAAAAAAACCCTGATTCATTCAGTGCACAAGATCTGCTGTGCTTAGTGAGTTAACTATGTATTACTCCATTTTCCTATGCAAAAATAAATGCCTATACAGGTGCATGTACGTTATTTTCAGCTGAGAATACCTTTCTGAGGTTCGTACTTTCATGTGTGATCTGAATGTTACTACATTACTACGTCCGTTTCTCTGCTGCACAAGGTTCCAGCAATTGACTCTGCCCTACTGCATGTTTTTTCGATTGAGTTTTTTACAACTCAGTGGGTAACTTTGCTCTCTGTTCTCAAGTTGCATGCAATAACTAGTGATAAGACCTGAAGATTAATGAGTTGACCGGATCAGTAATCAGAAGCTGTTAGTGTCTTGCCAAGGTTATACTGGCCATTCCACCAGTGTGTAATACTGTGTCCCTGCCTCAAATTTATAGAAAAAGATGTGCATCTGCAGAAGAACAGTTATTCTGTGTGTGATCTTGTAAAAAAATTGCAGGAATTCCAGTGGCATTTACTATTAAAAATGAATTATTGTGCATTAATGGCAAGGTTAGAGTGCACACTTGACGTTGCAAGAGAAATGCAAGTGGCTGAAGAATAACGTATTCTTCCTAGCCACTGAATTTCCATAATACTTCTGATCAGCTGTACACAACTGCAGGAGAAGCTTTGGTCCTCCTGCTTTCAAACAGGCATACAAGGTGGCAGAAGAGTTTTTTACCTCCTTCAGTGTTTTACTTTTTTTTTTTAATTTTCCACAATGTGGGAAAGGAAGGGACAGTCAAAGCCCTCTCACCAAACGTATGATAATTTCATTATTCTAAATGACATATTGGCCTGAATAGCAAAAAGAAGACATTTAGGAGGAGATTGCCTCCAGATTCATCATCCAGAGAGTGGATTTTTGCTTGTCTTTGATTATCTGGAGGGATCTATTCCTGTGAAACAGAACCTCATTTTTCTTTTAGCAGAATTACTTTTTTTTTTCTAGTGTCTATGTATTCTCATTTCCTCCTTCATTCTTTTGTTAGGCCATCTGGAACTTCAGAAACTTTCATTTCCCAGTTAGGGAAAATGGGAGAGAAAGATTAATATCAGCCTACGAAGACATTTGTGATCATTTATCCTGAGGTGACAGACGCCTGGGCTGCACTCCTGGGGTTTTTTTAGCTTCCCTCCAGCGGGGCATTGATTAGATGTGGACCTTGCATGTTTACCTGTGGGCCAACAGCTCTCATGCGGCATTGTTAGTCAGATTATGGGAAATGATTGCTGAAAGTTAGGGGTGTGCATGTGGAGAGTTTTTTTTTTACTGAGTTTTGCATTCTGAGTCAGGGCTACGCAGGCAGGTTTTTTTAAGTGAAATATGTCAGAGAAGATGGCTGAATTCTTTCCATTCCAAGTTATAGGTTGCATTAGTGAATATCAGTCGCCAGCTCAGCCCGGAGGAGCCTTGCCAGGGAGCTTATTTTTGAATCATCATCCCTCTTTAGTGTGAGGGCTGGATATTTGTTCCAACCTGTTGGCCTTTTTCTTGGTGCACAGCAGCTATCTGTACTGTTCCAGTATGCTGCCAAGTGTCTTTACTCAAGCTGTGTAGTCCAGTGCCATCAGTAGCACTTAGCTGTAGGTGCATAACTCTCATCTGTTACTTTCTTATCTGTTTTTTCATCACAAATTGGCTTTGTTAAACCCCTTTTCAGTTGTTCTCTGTGTGTATGCACATGCACATGTGCACTTTGGATAGAAAGACTGACAACTTCCATGTGTATTTTGAGTAGTTTGAAAGGGCATGCAGAGGACAAAATGAGAAAGACTTATTTTTGTTCACACAGAACTGAGGCCACCCGTATCCTAGGTCTCTGTTTCACTCCTTTTCTACTCTATCTTTTTAAGAACAGCTATAATAGTCTCTTTCATTCCTTGCTGAACTTAGTTTC
This sequence comes from Forpus xanthops, assembly GCA_032466535.1. Classification (NCBI taxonomy): domain Eukaryota; kingdom Metazoa; phylum Chordata; class Aves; order Psittaciformes; family Psittacidae; genus Forpus; species Forpus xanthops. The sequence goes on along the minus strand of JASSUY010013038.1, from coordinate 84,097 downwards.
CATCAGTGAAATAATGCAGTAAAGATTTATAGGTTCACTTCATGAGAGGGATACGCTTTCATTTTGCCAGTGATGAATCGTCTTATGTTTACTTTCCCAGACCTTGTACAAATCTTTACAGTCATTGAGGTGAACATCAATTAAAATGAAACTGTAATAAAATAAAGTATTGACTTCATTTAACATAATATACCTCCCAAGTCTGGAGTGTGCTTTCCAGCAGCAGCAGTGCAAGAAGTTACATTGCAGGTTTCATTCTTTTTAAAATTCACAGAAAGTAGTAAATTCTGCCTCAGAGTGACCACTCTTATTCTTAGTTCTTATGTCCCCTTTCAAATCTGCAAAAAAAACTATTCAGTATCTTGCACATGACTAAAATATAGAGAGAGACCAAAAATATGTTACTCTACAAAACCATGCTAGACTTTTTTTTTTAAGTAAAATAGCTGGTCCTCCTGTGTTCTTCCTGCACCCTCACTTGGTCAAAAGATAAGAATACTCTACTGCAATTGCTTCTGTACTGTTTTCTAAAGCAATAAAATACCACTTTAAAATTCTCAAAATCCTCAGATTAAGTACATTTTTGAGCAGGTGGCTTGTTTTTCTGTCTAGCCTTGTCAGTGCTGCGGTTTTGTGTGGATGGGTGTGGAAATGCTGGATGTGGACATATTACAGAGTGATGGGTTTTCGTTGCTCATAAGTATGTTTTAAAACAGTAGATGTTCCCTGGTTTTTAAACTCGGGAACTATGTGGAGCTTTTTTAATTATTGAGGTCAAGGCAGGCAAGATAAGTGAGTAATTTGGGTAGACTGATACGGTTCTTGAAGAAAATTAAAATCATGAGTGGGCACAATAGATTCTACTTGCTATTTAGAATTGAGGCATCTCATGTTTCAGAAAGATTGGGGAGAGCATTGGCATCTAAGCTTACCTGATGTGGCTGCATTGCTATGGTTAGAATGCTGAAGATGTTTTATTTCAGGCATTCAGTAAAAGGTAAGGTGTGACAGGTGTAAGAAATAGCAATGTGTTTAGAAGAGAGAAAGCAAAATTCATCATCCTGCTAAAATATATTAATTAAGAGTCTGAGGCACATAGATACAGATTTAATTGTATTTTAATAGAATGCTAAAGTGATATTTTTATTTCCTGTTCTGTACTTATCAGAAATCATTTTGCATTTTGGAAAGTGCTGCTTCTAGACATGCTTAAAGCCACAATACACTGTAGTTTAGTTTGCAGCATATGGAAGATTATAAGAATGGGTATTTTTCCTGCAAAATAATTTTGATCTATTAAATTCAGCTGCTTGGGGAATGTGGTGGGGGGAAATGTAATATATTGAACTCTTGAAATATGAAAGGTTTTCCAGTGGCAGAAAGTGAGACTTTAGCAGTTCATTCTGGCTCCTTTAGCATCAGAAACAGATCATTGGATTGTTTTTCTCCTTTTTTCAATCTTTTTACTAGTGGCAGTTTGCTAAAATCGGTGCATCTCATGTGGTAAAAACGTCTTGGAAAGCATTTTTTTTTACCGTGACTTGGAAATACAGGACGTTGAATCTCATTCAGTAGGCAGTAGGTATACAGGTGCTATTGCTCGTGTGAGTAATCATACTGAATTCAGGAGAGGTTTTTAATGAACACTGCAGTACAAATTAAATGGCTGAAATGAATTAGCAAGAACCATTACATTTCTGAAAAAAACTGATGTGTAGAACAAAATAAAAGTTTCTTAGACTCCAAGCGAATTTTCTGTAGCATGGTAAAGGAACATAATTGCTGTTAATTGAATTCTGCAATGGGTATGTGAGTGAATGAAAATATAAACTGAACTATGCCTATGAACTGTAGCCCATAGATACCATCAAAGTCAAACCAATATGTTAAATTGTAGTTATTAATGAGCTCCTTGGAAATTTTATTTTCTCAGAAATTTATTTTCTATTTCCCATAAGATTTCTTTTTAAGTCACAGCAATTTAGTATGTCCTTTTTTCTTTTGTCATTAAAGAGCATTCCAGAAAATGTTTTCTCTCAAATAAAATTCCTTCCCAATATTGCTCAGAATTGAGAAGTCTGGAACAGTTCAGGCACAGTAGAGGAAAAACAGTAAGTTGAATACCTTTGCATGCTGCTTACTTTACATGTTTACCTGTTAGGTATATGAATCAATTTTTTTTTTTAACACATTTCACAATGATCTCTTGCAGAGTGAGCTTAATCAGTTACTGAAGTCAAAAGTGCTTTGCATCCACTTTGCAGTTGCATTCCTTCGCTGTGTCTGTATGAGTGTGCAGGGCATTGCACTTAGACTGCCTTTGTGTGCATGTATGCTGAATATAGTCTAGAAGTTATATTGATTTCACATAACATTTTTGGGCAAGTGCTGTTTCTTGTAATGCCTGAACACATTGTGTGGCTTTATATTTCTGTATGTGAGTGAGGATTTCATTTACTTGTTTTGTTGCAATGTTTCTAGTTTTAGTTAAATTTGAGAGCAGTCAAAAAATATATTGCTTTAGTTTAATTAGCTTGGTAGAAAAAAATCCTTTCTTAGGCGGTAATTATTAGTCGTATATTACTAAAAGGAAGTAGTTCCCATTCAGTTACTTAGCAGAAATAATTGAATCTTCTGATCCAGTAAACGAGCTCACTTTGGATTCAGCTGGTTTTTAATTTAAGACCTATAGAAGAGAAGACCTGTAATCTCACTACAGGGAATTGGCTTCACTTTCCAGCAGTTCATAAACCACAAGAGTGAAATTGCAATCCCCCACAGCAGTTTTCTCTTTATTTTTCGCATTTGCTTGAAAGTTTAATTTTAGGCAACAGAGCTGATTTTAAAGTTTAAAGTGGATTTTTTGTTGTTGTTGGTTTGGTGCTTTTTTCCCACCATTTTTTCTTAAACAAAAGGACTGTACCAGATCTATCTGTAGTCTGGGCTGTTGTCTCAGACAGCAGCAATTTCAGGATGCTTCAAAGATGTAAACACAGTTGGGTACTGAGTTGAGCCCTTTGGCAATATTCCAAGAGAAACACAAATAGCTAACTAGTTTGGAGCGAATCTGTATGGAGCTGATTCTCAGCTGGAGTAAATTGGCAGAGCTCCACTGGCTTTTGAGCCATTTACACCTGGTGAGAATCAGCCTCCCTACTCCACAGTAGCTTGTATGTATGCATTTTTTCCTAGGATTTTACACAATACCTGTGTTACTACATCAGGAACTAGATGGTGACTTTAAATTGTGCTTCTACATGAGAACTGTAAATGGAGCCACCATCAGAGTAACTAATTGTAGCACAGTTGTCTGTGTTCTTTCTCTTTTCCCTGACCAGATTTTAAGCAGAAAAGTAATTTACCACTTGTTGTGAAGCTGCTCAACATCAGAACACTTTCTTTGGATTTGTTGTTCATAGTTTAATTTTATTTAATAAATTAGTATAATTTAATATTAATTAATATGAGAATTTTCTTCTCCAGTAAAAAAAGTAGAGTAAAATGGAACCAATATTACAACACAGGGCTGCACCTGTATGTGTCAAATATTTCTAATGATGTAATTTACATCAGATAAGCATATGACTTTTTAAGGTTATCTCATATTTTCTAGCAAGCTGAATGAGCATCCACGTGTTAAAGCTGTACCTTTTAAATATAGAAAGCTGTATTGCAGCAATTGGTTTCCACCACTGTACTGCGGGATGAATTTAGGACTGCAGGAAAGCAGGAATTTGGAATTTAGGATTACTTGGGTGTTGTTCACCTCAGGTAGAAACATGGCGTATGAAGTATCAGTACTTTGTTTTTTTTTAAACAAGAAATAAGTTCATCTGCTGCTAAATTAAAAATGTTAAAAATAATACTTGTTGCGTGTAGGCACATGTTCTGTGTTAGTGTATTAGTTTTGGAGGCATTTTTCTGCTTAACTCAAAATGGCTTTGAATTTTCAACAGAGAAGAAGGTAAAAACAAGAAAGAAAACCAGAAAAGAACTAGCATACAGTTACTCCGTATGGCCTAATTACTGCTGGTATTTTGAGAAAAGAATGTAAACCTGGAGAGATAGTAAACTGCAAAGTGACTACTGTGAGGACCAAGTGGCTACTGTGAGGACCTTTTTTCTAAGTTCTTAGTGCATCTATTACTCATTCTACCTATTTCAGTCATGTTTCATCTAGGAGGGTCCCTCCAGTTGCTGAATTGTAAAAAACCCCACTAGTATCTCAATTTAGAGGGATAGTAAATCTCAGTTTGCAAACTTCTGTAAAGTCTTGGGGGACTATAGCAAACAGTAGCTGGATGTGTGGAAGAACATCCTTTTTCTTTAGCTGTCTTGTCATCTGATAGTGGAAAACTGTAGGGATGCCATACATAGATGGGCCTAAAATTATTTTTCCTAACACATTGGCTCATTTGTGGTAAGTTACATTTAAAATGGGATGGTGACTACACTGTGTACAGAGGGGCTGTTAACTCCTCCTCTCTCTTAACCTTTCTTCTTTCTAGGGCTGTCAGCTATCGGTATCCAAACTGGATAACATGGCTGTACCTATATTTTTACATATTAAGAATCAGAGAGACTGAGGGAACACACTGCATTAAATATGTAAGAGCGTACTGAAAGTCTGTACAGTTCTAAATTTGTATCATCAGTGAATCTCTTGGTTAATTATTTGTTGGGCTATTATTTTTTAAATCTATCAGATGGGATGTTATCATTTGCCTCCCAGAAGAATGATATAAACTATTTGCATTTGTTGTTGGCATATTGTAAATTCAGTCCTTCATTAATTTTTCTCCTTACCTGTTATCTTCTATTTTCTTGTTGTGAAAATAAAGTAGATTTCCTTTTATTTTTCATTGTTTTATAACAGATTAATGTTTAGAAATTATCACTTCCTATTAGTCACAGCTTATTCTTTCTTCTTTCCAGTCAGAGAAGAATCCTTTACTAAACAAAAGATGAATGATTTCATGTGTAACTCAAATTGCAAGAGAAATAATTACTGACAAAGGGCCATATTCAGATTTTTATCCTTTTCTTTTGTGAAAACTGTAATTTAATTAGATTCAGAGTTTCAGGAATGACAACCTTGGATGCAAAGCTAGTAAGGCAAAAAAACCCAAGAATGAGCAAACTTCCTCCTTTAAGAAATGTTGTCTAATATAGCCAGCAGGCTGATAGAAGATCTGTGTCATGGTTTGAGGTCCCTCAGACAGTTCTACTCTCAAAGAAAAATGACTGCTGCTGCTGAACCCATGACAATCTGACTTCAGTTTGCTGCTCACTGCCGTTTCCTGAACTAATACTATGCAAGCCATCTCCATCTTAGCACCTGCAGTCTCCTTCCTTTTGCATGCTTTATACCTGCTGAGTTGTACTTTGTGGCCTTGTGTTCCAGGAGATAATCTTCTATGACATTAACCATCTTTTGCATTTATTAGTTTTAAGTATAAAGCCTTAGATTTTATTAAAAAAAACCTTCATTCCAATATTATGAATGAGTGAATCTAAGTTTCTTTCTTTGTGCAGTTTTAATTCTCTCTGTACATTGCTTTCATACCTCTTCACTAAAATCAAACCGTTGTCTCTGTCACATGTAGGTTAGCCAAAATACGTTTCCTCATACTCCTCAGAACTTTTGAAACCTATCTTCCTTTAAATCTCGGCTATGCTGTTGAAATGCTTAGATGCCAAGATTTTGAATGGTATTTCAAAGGCTGTAAGCAGTGCCCTGCCAGTCCTTCTTAGCATTTATAGTCTCACAGCTAGTTTTAGCCCTGCCTCCTTTGGACCATCCTCTTAAATGTGAGGAAGAAAAGGCAGAAAGAGGAGTGTTATTTCACAACTACTTTAGATGTTGAAACAAGCAATATCCCCACCTGCAAAGGTGAACTTCTGTGCATTACTTGTTAGAGAAAATTGAGTAAAGAGCAGTAGAAATACTCGGTAAACTGATTAGTTGCTTACTTAGGAAAGGCTAAAATGACAGTTATGGAGATTGGGTAAATTCAGGTAACACTGTGATTTGGGATGTAAAGAAAGGATATTAACACCAGGCAGGTGAAGGAACGTAGATAGTGTATTCAGTACTGTATACCCGTATTCGTACGACAGTAGCTAGTTACAATAAGATTCAGTCAAGACCAGGAAAAGTTAGACTTAAGTAGTGAGATTATAGATCCAATAGTGAGATTTCTTAGGCTGGGGATCAGGATGTATCAGAGTTTTACCTGTGAATTGCCACTGCTGAATCTAACTGCTTTCTGGTGCCCTATGGCTCTCAGACAGTCACTTTTACCAATATGATTCTCAGCATGTATAGACTAATCTTCTAAATGCTGACTATGTGCAGGTCTGCAGTTGTCAGAAAAGGAAGCAGGAATGGGAAAACTGATTTGGTCTATTCTTTTCCCATTGAGCTTCTTTATAGTCACTGGCCAATAACTGTTTATTTTCTGATAGGAGGAAAATGACAACTGTTGTGAGGGAAAGACTGGTGCAAGTCATGTGTTTGTGAACCTTTGAAATTTATTTTGCAAGCAAAGGAATTCTAGGGAGATATATTGCCTTTCAGCTGAAAAAAAGGTTTCTGTAGGAAGCTTTGTAGAAATGAGGAGGTACAATATCTGTGCAATGTGTTTTAATTCTGTATTTCTTGCTATTAACGTGTTTGCAAGATGCTGCCCACCAATCCTTTTGATACCCTAATGGCCATTCACTTACTCTCCATAGGTACTGTGCTGTGGAAGGGAATTTTCCCTTGAAGTCAGAGAGAGTAATTGTGTGCCTACTGGTGGCAAGATTTGCCTTACTCATCAGGACAGCCTGGATGTAGCTGCTGCAGTAAATCTTTCAGTTTTGAAGTTCTTGTGCTAGCCGACATCCCAGAAGCACTACAAGGCAGTGCTGTGGTGGGGATATTTCTTCAATTGCTTCCTGCTGTGTTCATTTGTAGCTGATGACCAAGTACTGTGGAGGGTCCCCTTTAGGTGTACAGAGAGGAAGGGATCCATTCTTTAAGTTAAAGTATTTACATTGAATCAAAGTAGTGGAGAATCAGATTTCAATCTTCATTGCTTGTAATGGAAAAATCCATTCACATTGATAGTTTTTCCCCAGACAAGTGTCCCTTTTTGTGTTCCCTTTTTATACATCTGCTGAGCAGATTGAAATGGGTACCAGTGGTTTGAAAATTGAAAACCTTCAATTTTCATGTAAATTACAGGTCAAATCTATGTAGTACCTTACTGCCCTTTACAGTAAATCACACATACAGTTAAGTTGTGCCCCATTTTAAATGACAGAAGAGTCCTTGGGCTACTTGGTAGCCCTTTCCAATAATAGCTGAATAAAAGAAGAAAAACTAGTAAATAATTAAGGCAGTAATGTGTTTGCCCAAATAATTAAGACAGTAATGTGTTTGACCACTGTTTTTTTTTGCATGACTTTTTTCTGTTATTATTGTAACAGAAATGTTCCTTTCAAAGACAACTAAAGCTCTAATGATAGCTAAGAAGGTCATTCCTAGGAGGTTAAACTGGTTTAATTAGAATTTATGAGAAGGTTATTCTAAGAGTGCAGAAAGATGTTAAGGGGTTAACCTATAAGAGATTACATTGTAGTCAGTGTTCTGTTAAAGTTTGAATTAATTTTTCCCATGGGTTTTTCACATTCTAATTTTCAACTAAATGAGACATCTGTTTCAGAAAAGGAAAATTTGCTATGGTTGTCATAGCAACTATCATTCTGTAAGAAAATTATTCCAATGGTTACTTTAGAACAGAAAGATAGAAATTCAGTACATAAAGCAACATCCGATTGCTAGCACAAACTCAGATAATTCAGCCCTTTTTGTACGGTGGATTATTTGACCTGCAAAACTTGTTCATATGTTTTTAACATAAGGTTAATTGTGCTGTAAACAAATTCACCTCCGATGTCTTTTACCCCTAGCATCTTACATGTAGACAATCATTATTCTTACCATAATAATAATATCCGTTGGAATTTCAGTAGTACATGGAGAAACTCAAACTGTTCACTATAAGAAGATACGAGCTAAACCAAAGTACATTTCTATACACGAGCGTTTCACTTCAGAGGTAAAATGCATTCACATTGTATGTCTTTAATTGCCAAATGCATTTTTCTTGGGGTTTTTAGAGAACAGTGGATTTTTCTCATATCGAACATACATGACAGTATTGTCTTTGTAAAATGTAAACTATTGCGATATGTAATATGTAAATGTAAAACATTCAGTATGTCTGAAACCAGGATATACTGAAAAATAATTGTTAAAAAAAAAACAAAACACTTTTCCTGAGCAAGCATTAAGTGGGGATCCAGAAATTTGGTGCTTGATATGAAGAATTTAACTTACTTTCAGGTTCTATTGTAAATGCAAATTTTAGACAAAGTTTTCTTTGTGCGATGCTCAGGTCACACACTTGTTAATTGGGTGTTAGAGAAGACATTTTTCCCCTACTCAGAAACTTTAATGGTCATTTTGCTATAAGGTTGCAGAGAAGGAGGCTTTGGGATTTATAAAGTCCTTGTGTGCATATAAAAATGGTTTTGCTTTGGGTGTGGGGGCACTGATATATATGATTTGTCTTTCTTCTCTCAGGTGTAAAGCATACCAACATCCTCCCCTAAACCCTTTCTTGGACTTCAGATTTTCTTTTTCTTTTTTTTTTCTGCCAGAAATATTGCAGACATTTCTTTCGATCTTGGGATTGTCACAAAAGACAGCATAATGGCAAATCACACAAGTTGTAACATCTCCCTGTCACAAAAGAACAGCTCCAGCATGCATAACTTACCAGCCCTGCGCTCAGGCGGCTATGCTGCAGTCACCACAAAGGGAGGGAGGGAGGGATGAGGGAAACTGCTTCTTGTCTTAATAAGCAGATCATGCCTATTCATAGGGGGAAACGGGCTTTTTAGAAAGTGGCTGTGTACAGGATAGCCCTACTAGAGGCAGGCAGAGATTCTCACAGCTGCATATGCCGGTTTTGGCCATTTGGATTTCAGCAGGACTAAGCTGACTTTTGGCAAGACTTGTGGCAGTCACGATTATTTCTCTTTATAAATGCTTCTTTGTGTCCTTAAAATAATTATTCCATAGGTTTTTGACCTTTTCTTCTTGGACAAATACCAGTCTTTCCCCTTGGTTTCTTTCATGGGGCATGGAGTGACCATGGCCCGTTCTGCTGTGTCTGGCACACTTGTGGGGTGCAGGACAGTGCCTCACCTCACTTCCCATTGAGGACCTTGGGGGGATGGTGCTGTCCATGCCAAGCAGCACTGGTGCCAGCAGCAGGTGAGAGCAGGGGCCTGTATTCCCTGAATCTGTCAAGGGCTTTTAAAGCATGATTTACTGTGCTTACACTTTGTTTGCGTCCTATTTGCCCATGCAAATATTTTCTCCTGCTAAGATTTTGCTCCTGGAAAACTTGCTCTGGGCCTGTAGGCAATTTACCAAACAGCTGAATATTTTCATCTTCGTGGTGCTTAGCATGTAAGTTGTGCAACACAATCCCAAGGCAGGAACGGATGGAGAGTTTAGAAGCAGTCTAACCTCTGTATATTTTTGTAAAGCGTGCTACTTCTGTAATACTTGAACACCTCACAGACTTCAGTTTTATTTTCATGGCATGCCTGTGAGATAAAAATACTCCTATTCTGTCAGTGGAGACCTGAATGTAATGACAGGCTGATCAAGCTCCACAGACTGGAGTTTGGTTCTGTGTGAGAGTGTTAGTAGCATCATTGTAACATCACGGTAACATCATTGGTGACCTACTGCAGAATAAGCTGGTAACTGCAATCAAGATTCATTTAGGTTGGAAAATACCTTTAAGATAATCAAGTGCAGCCGTTAACCCAGCACTGCCAAGTCACTCACTTAAACCATGTCCCTGAGTGCCATATCTACGTATCTGTTAAATATCTCCAGGGGTGGTGACTGCACCACTTCCCTGGGCAGCCTGTTCCAAAGCCTGATCACCCTTTCAGACAAGAGATTTTTCCTAATATCCAGTCTAAGCCTCTCCTGGTGCACCTTGAGGCCTTTACCTCTTGTCCTGTCACTTGTTACTTGGGAGAAGAGACCAACATCCACCTAACTATGACCTCCTTTCAGGTACTTGTAGAGAGTGATAAGGTCCCTTCTGAGCCTCCTAGCTGGACTGTGAGTTACCACCCAGAAGGTGAGAAGTCATGTACCTGTGAGCCAGGTGCTGTTATTCCTATGAGGAAAGGCTGCTAGGAGTTGAACAGGTAACCAGAAAACTGTGATTTCATATCCTTGATATAGGGATATGTGTTTCTTAGCCAGATGCCTTGGTCTGAGCAACCTGACTCAGAGAAAGGTTTCTGCTTCATTGCTACTGTTATTAGCATCTTCACACACCTTCACCTCCCTTATCACAGCTTTGGGAGCCTGGGATGTATTTCTGGTCCCAATGGCAGATGTAGAAGGTTTCACCTTTTATTTTTTTTCCCTGGGACACCTGTTTATCCAGATCCTGGTTATCCATGGCATGTGATGAAGAGCTACAAGATGAGCTCTTAGCTTTGGACATAGAAAGCCTTTCAGTTACCTGTCTGGAATTGTTTAGGCTGTTTGTCTGTGGAAGAAAGGCAGCCTATTTGTTGTTCTCCAAATACGGATTTGGCCAGAAGATTTCAGTAAAAAAATTCTTAAAAAATTCCAACCTAAAACTAATCCTTCAATTTTATGACCTAGAATCAGAGCATAGTCAGCAAGACATAATTTACCACTGTGGTATAATTGCTGTGAAATACAGGTTTTTAATCAATGGGATAGCAAGACATGGATAAATTGTGTTCTGACTGGCAGTGTTACAATCTCACTGGTCCATAATGAGCTGCTCCATAAATACATTTTAAAAAATGTAAGTGCCCATCTGATAAGAAATCCTGAATATGGAAAGTCTTACTTAAAAGCAAGTCAACACACCAGGGACAGAAGAAAATTATGTGTAAGGAAAGAAGCAGTATTCTTGTTCTGATGGGATGCTTCCAATTAGGAAACAAAGCAGCATAGATGATGTCTCTGACTTTGGAGTGGGATCTGTCATTGTGCTAGGGTCTGTCCTTGCCCAGCTGGTCATAGGCTAAGGGCCAAACAAGATAGGGGCCAATGTGAGACATAGATCCACACCTAGGTATCTGAGATGGGTGTTCTTTTAGATGTAGTGGGAGTGCAGCATGCTAATCCACACATGGAGATCTTGTTATCCAGCTCTTGTAAGAGTTACTTTTCAACTAGTTAGAGGAATACTGTGAATGTTTTACTGTATGTTGCCTACTGAAAGTGGTAAAGACTGCACTGATTTTTCCACACAAGCTAAATAACACTGGTTGTATGGGAAGAGAGTTTTACTGTGCACACAAAGAAGAAAATGAATGCTATTTGTGTCTCCAGATTCCATGCTAGTAGAGAGTCAGTCTCTGTATTTTAATTAGATAACCAGTATATGAAAGTAGCACTGAAGACATTCTCCTCCTCTCTTGGCAGGCAACCTTGGTTTTATGGCTGGGGCTTTAATCTTCCACGAGGCCAAGCACTATTAGAGAAATGGAACCTTATTCCAGATGGAATAGATATTCTTATTACACATGGACCACCTCTCGGTAAGAAAATACTAGCGCTCTTAGCTGTGTATTTCAGATGATCATCTGAAATTATGTTATTATGAGTAACTGATGCCTCTCCTCAGACAGAGTTCAGTCCTGACTTAGAAGAGTCAAAAGTAACACCCATACTGACTTCAGCAGCACCAGGTCTCCAGCGCAGGTTTATGTTTAATGATTACCTATGCTCAGTAGTAGGGAATTAAATAATGGCTTAAAAATAAAGCCTTAACATATAAAGCCTTAATGAGCTTTATGAACAAGAGAGGTCTGATTTTCCTATGCATCTGTCCACTTTGCCACTGCTGAAATTAGTAGGTTTAAAGCATGGAGCCTGCTTGAAGAGAAATGCAGGATTGGGTTCTTCTATTTTTAGTGCTGTTTGTCCCTCACTTTCAGTAGCATTTCCCCACCAACAAGTACCCAGAGTCTGTGTTTTTCCTCATCATGCTGACTTGGTGCATCTCCTGCCTCACAAACCCAAATGCTGCCATTGTTTGCCTGTTGTTTGGACAGTGTGGGTGAATTGCCTTCTGTAATACAGTCTGGCAAGACTAACACACCAACAAGAAATAGTTCTGCATTTGTATTTTACAAATATTAATATAGGTGATATCAAAGTTAGGAGAGATTTCTTGTATTCCTAGAATAAAGTGAATTATGTGTGTAACAGAAATAATCTCAGAAAATTGTCCAGATTTAGTAAAACTTTTAAGATAGTTTTCAATGTATTTAACAAGTAGCAGGCTACATTTAATGCAGCTATATGTTTAGTTCTCACCAATTTAATCAGTGGACATGGAGGTGAAGCATGTACTTAAGTGGTCTGCTGAGTCTTACTGTGAAGGAGTGCTTTGTGTGAAATGAAGGCAGCTGGTTTCTTTAAACCTTTAGATTCCCCAATTTCCGGAAGCTAAAACCTTCTTGTCTTCCACCCTTTCTTCTCCTCTTTCAGAGCTTGGAGAAGAAAGTATCTAAAGGGTTTGTGTTTTGTTGTTTTCTTTAGAAAGACATGTTTGCATTCCACTCCTTGCTAATCCTGGGGGAAAGGGTTTCTTTATAAGCATGGTTTCTCGAAGTGAAGGCATGTGTTTTGATACTTCATCTAAGTGGAGTCTCATGTCATACCATTGACTGATTTTAATATGGACCTCTATTGTAAAAGTGGATGGCAGAAATTAATTATTTAGACCTTGAGATATTGGCTCCAAACAGTTATTACTGGGGATAATCCTTGTTAGGATCCAAGGCATGACACTGGGTCTTTGATATACTTTTATTTATAAGTCATATTTAAAACCTTTTCAGAAGCTTTTTCAGCGTTTTTAAGCAATTTTTAAAAACAGCTGATCAGCTGTAAAGTAATCCAACCTTCAGCTGATCCAAACAATATCCCTGTATCTAGAACATGAAATCCAGTGTTGGAATGTGGAGAGAGGGGTTCACACCACCCAGCTTTAGCTGCCTTGCTAATTTGCACCAGACCTGTCCAGGCAGCCTCTGGGACCAACAGAGGCAGGAGAACCTCTAGAGAGCACTGCAAAGCTGGCACTCAGCAGACATGCTTTAATAATAAATTTAATAATGAATTTAGTAATTTTAGTAATTCTGATGAAGAGCCGTCCATCTCCACTGACTGAATGGGGTAACATTAATTCCCCCATCTCCATGTCTCAGTATTTGTTCTCCTTTTTAATTCTTAAGCTTCAACTGTCCTTCAAGGGTTTTGTTTTTTAAAAGTTCCCATTTCTTTGTGTTTCTTTTTTATGTATTAATAGATGGCTCAGGCACAGAACCCTCTGCCCGAGGGCATCAGCTGTTGGTCTCCCTGACACCCATTGCAACAAATATGTGATGCTTCAAAAGAAATTAGCACTCTGCCTAACTTACATAACCTCCTTATGGTGTAGCTCTCTCCACAGACATTTTGGGAGACAGGATCCTCCTTGACCCTCCCAACCAATTATTTTAACCAGAAAACTGATTACTGTTGTTCTGATCTTGGCCAGCATCACCAGAGCTGTTCCTAATGATCATAAATAGCAATCAGTGCTCTTGCAAATTCCTCTTCTTTTCTTTTTTCTCCTCCAGCATGGCTGCCTAAATTCTGTCTATCATCTATTTTTTGTGCTGCTTTCTCATTCCGTCACTTCAAAAGAGCTCGCATCCTCCTAAACTAATTAATACTACATTGTTAGATAGATTTTAAATTGCCTGCATGATTTAGATGCAGAAGCACCATTAAGAGTTAATAGACTTAGTGTTTCTAAGTCAGTTAGGCATGTAACAAAATTCTGAGTAATTTTTCTTTTCTGAGTAGTGCTTTGGGATGATACTGGGGCAGGGATACACAAGAGGTTCACACAGGATGAGAAAACAAAGGTTAAACCAGCTATTATTGACTACTTTATGTGACCTGTGTGGTGTTAACTATGATAAGGCATATATTTCATAGCTTATGAAATACTGCAGTTGTGGTTATGGGATCAGTGCTAATGCTCATTTCTATATCAGCATATTTTTATTACTTTTATGTATGGTACAGTTTTTCAAGTCTTTTCCTTGATTCCTAAAGATCTGCATTCATGATTCTTTTATTTATCTTCACAAAGTTTACTTTTCTTTTCTTTGTTTTTTTTTTAATTTAATTTCACCTTTAAGTCTTCATTTGTAGCTGTCTTCTTGATTGTTGGTGACAAAGATTTATACTTTCCTGACAGCTGCAGAAACCTGTTTCAAGTAACCAAACATTAAAAAAACCCTAAGATGAACTCTAATTGTTAGCTAGGTGTAATCAATTATTCTTAGTTTGTGTAGTCAGGTGTACATAATAAGCTGCAAACATATGGGAAAGCTTCAGAAGGGTGATAATGCATGTAAACAAAAACATGTTCAACATAAATAATGCTTAATTTAATGGAGAAGTAAATTTTATGGATTTTGTTTGTGAAGTTTTTGAAGTGGAAATACTTTTGGCTTTATGTTCACCACAGACATTTTGACAATTAACTATTTCAAATCACTGCAGTAACAAAACCTATGGTTATAACACTTGCTCTGAAAAGAAACATGACTGGATTCCAGGGGAGTTCCTGGCCTCACTTTGGCATCCTAAATACTTATTATTTCCTACAGTGAATTTTGACCTGCATTGGATACCAAGGGTGACTGAAAAAATCAGTTTCCAGAACTGAGCATTGCTCTGCTCTCTCTATAATTCAGCAGGGCTTTTTCTTTGTACATCTTTGTGTCTGAATTAATTAGGAGTCTGTGGCCGTCGTGAGAACTTCCTTTTTTTTGACATTTAGGACGCCTCATTCCCAACTCATTTCTGAAAATTGGACTTTGTTCTCTGAGTAACTATAATAAAAGGGCATTTTTTTTCAATTTTCATAAAACCCCACACTACACTGAGCCCAGTTTTTGAGCACTGGCATCTAAAGATGATCATCTCAGTGTGCAAACCTACCCTGAAGCTCTAGCAAATGTGTATTTCCAAGAGCTTGAATACCACAGTCCTGGTCTTTTAAACTAGTTGTTAGCTGCTATTTAGCCATGCTCGAGTGGATGTCCAAAGTAAACATATGAAAACTAGGTCCATGCTCTATACTTCTCTGACTACTGTTTTCTCAGAGACGCAATATATTCCTTCTGTTGCAGCAATCTAAGAGATACAGAGCTATGACAGGCACACAGGGAAAGAACAACTAAAGAGAAACAGAGTGATTATATCTTTTAGGTTTCCAAATTTGAGCTTGATGAAAATGTCAGAACAAAAGAAAGATAACAAGAATGATTATTGCAAACCCTGTAATAAAACAACATCCTTCTTATACTACTACTTTGAAGGAAACATGAGACTTCAGTTGGCAGTAAGCATCCCCCTGCAGTATGTTTCTAGACATAAAAGCAAGTTGGTGTACATTTTTGTCTGTATATGTAAAAAAATGTATTTTTATGCAAATGTGGTGCAATTAACTGTAGCTCTTAAAAACATCTACTGCAGCTGGGCTGAGTTTCTTTTCCTGTCTGAGGTTCATAGGCTAGTTGGCCTTGATGTGTCATGAGGTGCTTAAACCTATTTACTTGATAAGGTTGGATTTAGGTATGCTCTGGGTTCCCCATGCGAATTCCACTACTGTAAGACTGAATGTGATAACAGCACAATTTTATTATTAACAACACAGATTCCATTACATCAATTAAATTGATCAATTTCAAAAACTGCATCTCAGGGCTAGATTTAAATAGCCAAATGTTGATTTGCATTCTGAAGAGACTGACTTTGGACATACTGCTCATTGAACCTCACTCTTTTAAAGGAAGAAAACTTCATAAAACATTGAGTTTTCACATTAAAAATGCTTTAATTGTAGTGATTTATTTTCCCTGGAATACACCTGGCAAAGAGTTGTCATAGTCCTTTTTCTTCAGATGAGCTTTTATGGTTTTCCTCAAGTATTTTTTTCTTCCTTCTTGCACTTACCAAGGCAAACATTGTTATTTCCATGTCCGTTCTTCAGTGGCTGCTTACGAAAACCCATAAACCATGAAATCTTAGAAATGCTGTAGAGCAGTACAGCTTTGCAGGTAGCCTGTCTTCTTTTAAAGCTTTCTTTTTTTGTTTTTCCCAAGGCTTTCTAGACTGGGTTCCTAAGAAAATGCAACGGGTAGGATGTGTTGAGCTGCTGAACACAGTCCAGAGACGAATACAGCCGAGGCTTCATGTTTTTGGACATATCCATGAAGGTCAGAACACATTTCTTTATACATACATATGTGTGAGGAAACCACAAACACAGAAGTTGTCTGATTTAACAGCATTTTCAAACTTGAATGTCTGACCTGAAGCACTTCTGGAATTCAGATACTCATCTAGCTGCATATACAGAGAGGAAATTGGCTGATACTCTAATTTCAGTATTTGTACTATGGCTTCTTTTCTACATCTGTAAAACAGGGTGATGCCTCCTCCACAGAGAGGATTACTGTGAATTTTAAAATAAGAACGTGAGTCCAGTAGTTACAGAAAGTGGCTAAATATTAGGATTGATGGACTGTATTTTCCTCTGCAGGGTCTCTGTAACTTAAGACAGGTAATTCATGTAAGATCTCTGTGTCTCAGTTTTCTGTGTGAATGTATAAGAATACTTTGAGGGGTGCTTCTAAGGCTAGATCTTCAAGATTGCACAATAAAGGTTGTCTCTCTCCATCACCATGTACATGAAATTAAAATCAAGAGGGATGTCACCACTGACTTGGGCAGAAGTTTAAGATATTTATTTGTGTATTTATTTGCTTAGTCAAAGAAAGCATTTTGTAGTCAGACAAAACAAAATGGTTCCCTTGACTATTTCATTTTTAACTGGAAACAAATGAGTTCCCTTCACATAAGTCAGTAACTGGTGACAAATACGCTCCACTGAAGTCAGGGACCAGGGGAGTTTGTTTCCAGACAAAGGGAAAGTAGATGCTGTCTGCTGTAGAGATGTATGTCTTGTTCCCGTATTGTGGCAGCAAGATTTCAAGCAGTGCCCCTATCCAAAGAAACCACTGGGCTGTGCAGAAGTGTACCCATTGGCATGTAAGCATGTTATTATCAGCTGCTTAGTCCTTGGCAACATTAATTTACTGGCAGAAAAAGGTGCTCCATAACTGCCAGTTTTCTGCTTCTGGGACTGCTCCAGCCTTTGATGTAGGATTTCTGTAGGTCTCACCAGTGTAGAAATGAACAAGTAGGAACACTGGAATAGCTGGAACGCAGATATTTCTGGTTTTGTGAAGAGTCATTACCCTTCCCAAGAAATCCCACTCCAACTTGCTGCTAGGGGCTTTCACCATGCTAAGTTAGAAGTGACATTGCTGAGAGGTGTGCTGGTGTGAAATTGATGGAAAAGACATTCAAATCATTATTTTACAGCTCAGGTATTAAGTCAATTCTCCTCATGTGTCTTGTCTGTGGTGACCTGTTAACGCCTAGCTGATGTGCAATACACTATTAAATCACAGAGTAAACACACAATGCACAATACATAGACAGTGTTTTCCCTAACCCTCCACTGTTAGAGCAGTCTTTGAGATACCGTACACGAGTGAATACAGCTCAAACGCATTGTCTTTTCAGAAATAGTAAGCCAAGTGGATTGCAGGGGATATAAGCAAACAGTTAGCAAGCCATGAAGCTTCAAGCAGGTAAACAAAATCACAGCTGCTAAGACCAAACCCAACTTTGACTCCCAAGGGAAGAGAATGGCACCTCCACAGAATAGTAAATCCTGTGAATTAATACAGTTGGCACAGTAGATATCAGAACACAGAAACAAGGTACTCGTCTTGTTAACTATCATAATTTAGAGAAAACAAATGGGGAACTGTATAGCCTGTTTTGCAATGGGATGCTAAATCTCTGCAGAGGAGAATTCCCATTGCAGACAGCCTGTGCAAACGAAGCTGTTCTTTGTAGAGAGAATGCATGATTTGAACAGATGAGTTCTTCCCCTGACTGAGCATAGCTACATCTGCAGCAGTCATTTACTGAATATCCAGGAGGAAAAGATGCTTAGAAGATACGTTTCTTCTTTATTCCCCCTCTGCACTGCTGTCTCTACCAAAAAATACTTCTACACTTGGGCTTGTTTGCTGGTCGACCCACAGAAGTGACTAGCAGCATGACAAGGACTCTGGCTAAAATCATGCTTTGCCAATTGCAGCCAGTACTTGGCCAGGATAATGGGCAAGGAAACTGCTGGCAGTAGGGTGTGAATGAGAACTGTAGCATTAGGAATCTTTCAGCAAAAAGAACATATTAGCAGGCTGATTCTGTTCTCTCTAAAGATGTAGCCGAGGAGACAGAAAGTCCCAGCAGCAATGCTGACTGTCCTCTGTGCAGTTTGTGTTTTACACAGAACAATTGTTCTGTGGCAACAGCAAATGATTTAAAGAAATGTCTGTGACAGGAACCTGACAGAGTTTTCTTCCCTCCCTTGTCCCTAATTATAGTGTGGCTTTTCCAGGGGGAGTCCAGGAGGCCTTGCATTATTCAGGGTGTTTTAAGGAACAAAAAAGAGAAGAATTTGGCTACTGTTTCTTTGTTTGTAAATTATGCATCTATCAATGCTTCCATAAGACACAAAATTGCACTCAGAAAAACTGTAGAATCCTAAGCACGTACGATTTGTATATCTGTACCTCAGTGTATGTAGCAATGAATATGTTTCACTATTAACTTCAATAATAGTGGGATTGAATCTTAGTACAAATGCTTTCTAGCATGTGATATCCCCAAAATCATATATTTCTGATTTTGAATGCATTTCTTCATGTTGATCATAATGTTTCAATGCAAGTTTCCAACATTAAGCTTTTAGTTTTGGTGAATCAAGCTTCTAGCTTTTCGTAGTTATTCATTAAAATATTTTTGGCAATGGAGAATATGTCTGCTTTTTCATAACACAAAGGCAGTTAAAGGGCTGCTGCTTCACTCTCTGAAACAGCATTTTACTGTATTTCTTACAGGTATTAGAGCTGGAAGTCTGATTTTTTTTCAGATTTAGCTCTGGAATTGCTTGGCTTGGGTGTCTAGTCAGACATGAGATGTAGTTAAACCTCTTTTACCACTGGTGAGACTTACAGAAAAGTGTTTTCTCCTATGGAAATGCTGTGGTGTGTTAGGGCTTAAATTCAGCTTGTCATAACCATGTTTTTTCTTTGGCTGGGCAAGCATTTTAGTGTCTTTCCAGCAAATTTGGTGGAACTTGGTCAACAAATTCAAACACAGTGACAAGAGATTCCTACTAGACAAATCCCACCTAGGCGCACAAGCGCAAATACTCCCCTTAGTCAAGCAATGCTTTATCCTTATTGGTTGCTTAAAAGATACATAACACAGGGCAGGAAAAAAGGTGGAAAGATGAAAATTGTCCAGTTTGCTGCATTGACGACTGCAAACCTAAATTATCAGAAGCATGGGTTTTTTCAATGCTGCAGTTGCCTAAGCTCTACCTATCTTCTAATCCTTTCCAGAACTGAGAAGGTTTTAAGAAAAAAAGCTTTGCAGAGAAAATTAGCTGTCTTCCCAGGAAGGTTCGGTGAGCTGGCTGCCAGAGAATATAGCCACTAGCTACTGAGGGTCCATTTTGATTTTCTTACACTTTAAAAGATGGCAGAAAGTTCTGCTGTAGGACAAAGATGGTGTTAATTCAGGAGACCTTTATGTTTTGCATTAAGAGAATTTTTAAATTCCTTATGAGTAATAAATGTGGCACTTATTGCTGTGTGATAAAGGTGAATAATTAAAAAAGGAAGAAGATAATAATGAATAATGAGAATAATCAGAGTTTTTGTCTTTCTTCACAGGCTATGGTGTCATGGCTGATGGAACTACTACCTATGTGAACGCGTCTGTGTGCACTGTGAATTACCAGCCACTTAATCCACCTATAGTTATTGACTTACCTACTCCAAGGAACACATGATTATAACAAGGATTTAAAGTTGTACCCAACATATTAGCAACTTTATATTGCTGGCTGAGAATCCCAATAGGGATCCATTCAACAAAAAAAAAAAAAAAAAACGCAGAAAATCTTCTTTTTTCCCTGTTAGCTCTTAACAGATAAATTTTTAATGGCAAAAGTGGATGAGGAACAAAGACATTTTGATGCCAGAAACAGATTAAAGACTCTCAACATTTCACCATTAAAATATTTGTGAACACAAAAAGTGAATGCATTCCACATATATAATATACATATACATATATATATATCAAGTAGGGACTTTTGTATATACCGTACATTATATTGGACTTATTAAAAGAAAATGTCTTTCAAAGTAATGTTTCTTTAAGAAAGTTTGCAGTTTAAACTTAAGTGTTTAGACTAGGATTTCCTCATTTCAGTTTCCCAGTGAGCTCTTGGTAAAAGAAGAATGATGGTAAAGATGTTTCCCCTTAATTAACAAGGCAGATATAAAAGATGGTGCATGACTGACCAGTCACAGGAGGAAAGCTATTACTTCAAGTCCTCCAGGTCTAAGTCTTTACATCTATTCAAAACCAATGCAATAGAGGCCCTAATTCACTGTACTGAAATGAAGTTTTACTACATCTGGCGTTACAGATGGTAAGGGAAATGGTGCATATTGCCAGCATGCTGTAAACAGCTCAACATTCAAGAAAGGAGACTGTGTTAAGTGCAGTATAAACTCAGGAATTTGTAACCTGGCCTCACCTTGAAAAAAAGGAAAAGGATGACATTTCCCTTAAAAAAAAAAAAAGAAAAATATAACTATGTTTTCTTATGGTCAGGTGATATGTGATTGTAATGTTCGTTGGTGGTATTTTAAATAAAATCCACTGGGACTATTTGTTTAAAACATGTTAATGGGACATGCAGCCAATAATGAGGTTACTGATTTGAATTTGGCCCCAGTCAGAAAGTGATTAAATGTCATCATTTTGTCCTTGGAGAGCATTACAGATGTCAAGGAGAAGGGGTCATCCCAAGGTGGAGAATGGGCATTCACTTTTGGGTAGCTATATAGTAGTGTAAGTGCAGTGAGTAATGAGTACACACCAGTGGGTGCAGAGACTCTTAAAACCTGTCATTGGTTTTTGCTCTCTCATGGGTACTGCTAAAAGAAGCCCAAGACAAAATTGTCAACTGAGTTGAAACCCATCTGTCGTTTTGCCTTTGATGCCAGGTAAAGCAGGACATTTGTCAGAAACTCACTGGGGTGGCTAAGTGCCATGGTACTGCCCATGCGTCTTTCCTGCAGGTGTTGAAGCTGCTGGGATTAAAACCTTCCTAAGCAAAAGCTTGGGAATTGATTACAGACCTGCCAGAAAAAAATGTGCTTCAGATGTGCCCTACAAGAAATGGGTTTCTGTCTTGAACTGACAATGGTCAGTTCATCAATAACTCTGTGGGCAAAGAGGAGCCATATTAATTTAACTGCTACATCCTGAATTTGGGGCTGATTGCATCTAGATATTAGCCTTTTGCTCATATATTGGGCAGACCATCACGCTACCAATGCAGTCTTGTTTGCAGGTCTGTGCATACCTCACGTCTGCACACATGCATTGGATAATTGTGTATGTTACTTTTTGCTTGATCTGTGGGTGTAAATGAGCTTCACATAGCAGCTGCATGTACTTGATATGCATACACAATTTAAAATGCCTGTGTCACAAAACCAGGCTATGTCAGCCTTAACTCTAAGCAAGGTGGGCAGAAACATTGACATTTTGCTGGCTTGCTATGGACAGTAGCTCTTCCAGTTGCTGCTGGGAGCCATGGCATTTGAGCCCTGTAACTAACTCGTGCTGTGGAGCAACCAGAAACCACCAGAAAACATGAGAAGTTGCAGGTTTGTTGTTCCCTGTAAGCTTTTGGGGTCTAAACTAACATGCTGCTTTTCCTGAAGCAAAACTCAAACCAACCAGTGATACCCACAACTGG
This sequence comes from Forpus xanthops, assembly GCA_032466535.1. Taxonomy (NCBI): domain Eukaryota; kingdom Metazoa; phylum Chordata; class Aves; order Psittaciformes; family Psittacidae; genus Forpus; species Forpus xanthops. The sequence goes on along the minus strand of JASSUY010013038.1, from coordinate 61,964 downwards.
TTGTTGGGTGAACAGTTCATAACTGCATAAATAGCCTGCCATGAATTCAGATGAGTGCTTTTGTCAAAACTGTTGGTATAGAAATTGCAGGGTTAGCTCCTAAATCAGCAAGCACTGAAATTCATAGTTGAATATGAACTCTGGCCATCACTGGGAAGATGAGCAATAGCGCGTAGTTAGAATGAAAGTGTCTTAGCTAGTCACAATTCAAGCGATTTGCCACAAATGTGGCAGGAAATTGGCTGTTATGTTAAAAGTCTGAAATGTTTACATTCGCTCACGGCACTTAAAAGACTAAAAAGTGTTAAAGTTGGGGAAGAGGTCCTTTATTAGGCTCAACAAAATTTGTTTGTTGACCCTAAACTATTCGCTTAAAAATAATTTTTCCTAAGGCATCTTCAAAATCCTGTGTATTTTTATGTGGAAAGGATATGAAAGCAGCTGTTCCTTCAGAATATCATTTAAAGTACTTGAGGTATGAAAGCTTAAAGATTATTTAATCATTTTGGCATAACTTGATTGTTGTTGTACTTTTTGGTCAAGCATGTTGGACAAATAAAGTCATAAAAAAAACCCAAACAAACAAAAAAGAAAGCCTCTTTATGTCCACCTCATGCATTCTGTGGGAGAGGCTGTCTATCTGCTCCAGGAGTTGAAGCCAGGCTGAAGGACATGAAAATTGTTATTGGGACGGGTTGAGAGGCATCTGACAGAGGGGCTGGGGGTGATAGGCAGAAGGTGCCCTGCTCCACCTGCCACATTCTTCTGGCCACCACGTCTCCTGCAGAAGGCAGCAAATTGGAAGTCGGGGTTGAAGAGAGGGGAAAACCACAACTGCTACCTGTAACTTATGTATTTTGGTGGGGTAGTACGCCAGATGTGCCCGTGAGGCTGGGAAAAGCTAACGTGAGGAAGTGCTGCAGCAGAGCTGTGGAGCAGTATGGAACTGGGGTGCCATGCTTTGGGAATGGGCAGCAGTCAGGTGGTTTGTGCTCTGAGTGTAAGGACATGAAACAGATCAAAGTGACGTGACTTATTTTAACTTTGTGGGCGCAGTCAAGGCCTGGGCTAGCCTCAAAGCTGGTGTACCTTGTACTAGGGAGGCCAGGAAAAGGAAGGTTTCCACAGGCACAGTTTTCAGTTGTCAGCTCTATTTAAATTCAGGGATGCTTTCTCAAATCATTCTCCCACACCACCTCCCCACTGCTGACCTTCACTGATATTTATCCAGGCTAATAAGTGTATAGAATCATTGAATGGTTTGGTTTGGAAAGGATCTTAAGATCATCTAATTCCAACCCCCCTGCCATGGACAGGAATACCTCCCACCTTCCACATTTCCAACATGCTCTGCAGAATTGTTAATCAAGTTTAATTTCAGTTCATTTTGACGATGAATAGGGGAGATACAACTGCATGTCAATGAAAAAAAAAACGTTATTTTCACCTCCCTCAGTCACATATGGCTGAGGATGTGAAATGTTCCTTGGCTACAAGCAATGAGCAATCTGGGACTCAATTTGCCTTTTTCCAGGCAGCCCCAACCCACTGCAGCTGTACTCTAGCCTGTGGGGTTGGGTTTAGGCTTCCACATGATGCTACTTGGTGGTCCCTACAGCCAGTCTCCAAAACTACAGCTGTCTTCCAAGTAAGTTGCTGCAGGGAACAAGGTTGGTGGCAGCAGCTTGCCAGGCTGGCCCTGACAGCTGCTCTGCCTACCAGGTAGCTGTGGGCAGGGAAGGGGAAAAGCTCTGTTCTCTGGGTAATCACAGGGACAGAGTGGGTGCGAAGTGCCTTGCTGCAGGAGGGAACCTGTGGGGATAAGAAGTGGTTTGTCTTCTTCAGTCACTGACAGCTGCTAACAGAATCCTTGAATGGTTTGGGTTGGAAGGGACCTTAAAGACCATGTGGTTCTATCTCCCCTGCTATGGGCCAGGACACCTCACACTAGACCAGGCTGTTCAAAGCCCTGTCCAACCTGGCCTGGAGCACTGCCAGGAATGGGGCAGCCACAGCTTCTCTGAGTAACCTGTGCCAGTGCCTCACCAGCCTCGCAGGAAAGAATTTCTGCCTAATACCTAGTCTAAATCTACCCTCTGTCGGATTAAAGCCATAATAGCCAATGTAAATGCTTCAGAGAAAGGAGAAACAACATTCCATAGAAGGCAATGTTCAAAATAATCTGCCCATGGGGATCTTTGCCCCATTCCCGTTTATTCCTGTTTGTACAATTTCTCTCTTAAAACCCCATATTATTACTCACTGCTGATATAACTCAAACACAGTGACCATAATTCCAAATGTTCTTCTCTTTCAGGTACATTCCTGTCCCTTTTCTGCAACTCTCTCTCCATCTGGGATTTTAACGATATTGTGGAACAGCAAGCTCCCTGGGTGATTATGCACAGTGCATTAGAACAACACTAGTTCGCTTATCCTTGTACATGTGCTGCTGTTTGGGTTTACTGACTGTCCCTTTCTTCTCATTTTATGTGAAAAGTGTAAATAGGAATACTTCTATGTACCGTCTTTGTGCCATTCATTATTTTGTAAACTGCCATTATGTTGCTTTTTACTCACTTTGTTTAGAAATTAAAATAATTTCAATTCTGGCTACATTCTATTTCTAACTCTCTTAACTTTCCCATCTCTGAAACATTCCCCTCTTCTCTTTCTGATACGTCCTTTGGGAACCAGTGAGAGGCAGTGATGCCAGAAGAGAACCTCCTCTTCCTATCCAAGCATTGGGACACAGTTCCCTGCTACCTTTTGTCCTGATCTGTATCAAATTCTATTCTTCATTTGGTTAGGATTTTGGGGGTAATAGCATATCTTTGCAACCCCCAGTGGAGGACTATGGTGAGCTACCCATGGCCTTAGCTGGGTTTTCTCTCCAAGAGGTGACAGTTCCTCTGGACTTACTTGGTTTTCAAAACTACCACCCTCTTCCTTCCTGGGAGCCCTTCCAGAGTGTTTTCATGGGGGGATCCTTTTCCCCTGCTCTGGCCTGATCCCTTGGCTTAGGCGTGCCCTTGGCAATCCTCATCACTCATGATCAGGCTCTACTGTCAAGGGCACCTCACCTGCCATGCGTGGTGAGCAGCCCTGGGGCTGGAGGTGCTGCTGGGGGGAGTATAGAGCCAAGTGACATTTGCACAGTCCTCACCTCACTTTTTGGGTTTTCCTTTCTTGGCTAGTGCTCAGCCCACAACCACTTTTTGCCTCCCAGAAATAGCTCTTTAATAAAGGTCTTTCTTCATCAAAGCCTTTGCAAGTGTCCACACTGATTTTATCAGAGATATCTCTTCTTGCCAGGACTTTGATGCCCCAAAAGCTTTCAAATAGATTAAAGGAGCAGGCTTTTTTTTTTTTTGCACAAACTGGTTTTCTTTGTTCCTCACTCCCCTGCCCAGTGAAGTGCATTTGTCCTTTAGAACGCAATGGGCTAAAACTGAGAACAATTAACCTCACTACCTGCTGCCAGGTAGTGCACACAACACACCCTGACACTTGCGCCACTCATTTGCTCTAATTCAGCACAATCTGGACCCAGTTAGTGGACAAATCCGTTCCCACCACTCAGAGGAGGCTGTTTGCTTGCTTGGACTGCAGCCGGTAGTGTGGATGCTGCTCCCCTGGTTTTGCCAGAGGGGCACAGCTGCACAGTGAGGGGTGGGCTTGCAGCAAGCCTTGGGGAGAGGGGCCAGCTGTTGGAAACAGTGACCTGGACAGGTTTGCCCTTTCAGTTTCTCTCAGACATTTTTCTTGTAATGCTTTCTGCCTTCTGGAAGGGATGACCAGCCTGGGGCGGGCTGAATGGGAAAACACTGGATGCTATAAACATGCTGCAATGGCTTATGGTAGTGTTAAACTTCAAAATCAGGATAAGGAAAATGCTCTGCCCACCAGTTGAGCTACCCAATACCCAGCAAAGGCTTGGGAGAGTCAGAAGTGTTCCTGAAGTGCCCTCCTGCTAGCCAAGCCCCAGCTGCCCCTTCCCTGCTGCACCTAAAGTCCAGCTGCAGTGACCAGGGCTGGCCCAGTTTCCTGAGTGCATGTTGGGAATATGAGAAGATATTTAGGTTGGTGGCACAGACCTTTCCACAGAGGCCACTGTAGCAGTGGGAAGCTGTCATAAAGGGTCCTGGGATGCCTTCCGTAGCAAGTGCCCACTTGTTTATGGGGGGAAAACTGGGGATGCCACAGCATGCATCCTGTCAGGGATCCTCTCTGTTGGGTCCATTGGGCCAAAGCTGATGGCGCTGGGGTAAGTGATTCCATCTGCACCCCTGCGTGGTGCAGAGTAAAGCAACCCTGCTGCTGTGTGCTGTGGATTTCAGAGACAGCCTTTCCCCTGGAGTTTCAGGTTTCCATTTCAGACTGGTGGTGCTGCCTCTCCATCAAGACACAAGGGACAGGGAGAAATGATGGTCGGGTTCCCAGCTGCACAGCACAGTGCCTTGCTTCCAGCATGCTGTTGGAGGGCTTTGTGCAGACAGAAATGCTCTCATCTGCATGGTGTAATATCCTGCTCTGGCAGGCTGCTGCTGCAGTGGGAACTTTCATAGCCTCCTACAAACTTTGCTCCCACCGTAATGGCTTAGGACAAATTTTCTAGAAATAATGAAGTAACACAGGATAAAGCAATTTAACTGGAGGGAGCAATTAAACCTGTATTTATATTTCTTCTACTGTTTTATAAGGCTGTTGCATGGCACAGCCACTCTGATTGCATCTGTTACCTGATATCTCAAAAGGAATGGAGAGCTGCTTCATGCGGACGTGTGTTGGCTGCAGATTACCTTTCTTTTGTCACTGACTCCTGCTTCCCACAGCTGGTCCTGTCAGTCCTCACTGCCTCATGCCACTCATGGTGAGGCACCCCAAGCAGCTTCTCATCATGAGCACCCCATTCTAGATGCCTCTATAGCCTCCCCAGGGATGATGTGCAAGCCTTAACCTTGCACTTGCTTTTGAGCCCACAGACAAGCCGTCCACCTTCCCCGGCAGCACCAGCTTGAAGGACCTGCAACAAGCTAAGAGCAGTGTAGGACAAGGGGGCAGGTCCTTCTGCTTGCAGTGAGCCTGGGGACAACTCTCAGCATCACCCTGAGCCTCTCTGAGAGAGTGGCTACCCTCATATGGAGTAGATTCTTTCTGTGGAGAGGGAAGAGCTCTGCTCTCACAGGAGCAAATGCCAACACCAACAAGAGCAAAGGCAGCTCTTCACCAGGGTGGCCAAGCTGAAGCATGACAGGACAAGCCTCTAGAAAGAAGAGCCCAGCAGGGTCTCTCTGCAACCCAGCATCGGAATTTGTCCCATCTCTGTGATTTGCAAACATTTGGCACCTCAATAATCTTGTGGCCTGCCTGCAGAGCACTGCCCAGTTCTTCATGTGCCAGGTGATGCAGCACCTCAGTTGCACTCGTCTGTAGTCATGTACATAGGAAAGGAAAAGCTGCTGTGATGAAGTCAAGAGAAGTAACTGCTTTCCAACTTGCTACCCTGTTGTTTCAGCCTGTGCCCTCTGGATACCTATTGCTGGAGAAGGATAGTTTACCTCCACACCTTCAAAAGCACCTTGTTTCCCCACCTATTATGCTTATAACATAGAGTTTACATCATTATGTTACTGCTTGTTCAGAAAGAAATTATAGCTCTGAAGTGTAACCTATCCACTTTGCTTCTGCAGATGCCTGTAACAATAATTAATCATACGTAGTAACATGTGGTTAAGACACTTGTCAAAATTGGAGCTCTCAAGCAGTAAACAGAGCTCACACAATTAGCAGTCCCTGCTCTGAAAATGCTTGGATTGATTCAGTGTTCCTCCCAACACCTAAGTCAAGGAAGTAATAAATCATGAAAATATAGACAAGGCATTCAGCAAACTATGATGAAGACACCTCATCAGCTGCCTTTAGCTCCATATCAGTGTGTTACACTGGAGTTGACACTGGCTGAGCTGGCTTCATGACAGCTGTAACCAGCTAGCACTCACTAATGCTGCGGTAAACCTGGAAATACTGTGCTCTCTTCTAAGTTAAAAATAACGGATTTCTTAATTGCTATTAATTCACCTGCTACTGAGCACATGCCATCCCTTAAAATGAAGGCATATGAACTTACAGTGCAAAGACTTTATCCTTTATAGTAGAAATCTCTACCAAGGCCACAAGATTGGGTACACCAAAGGAGCAGAGGGTGCAGCTGCATTTGCTGGTCAGGTCCTTTGCAGGTCCTTTCAACCTTCCATGAGTTCAGGACATTGCAGTGCAAGACACCCAGCTCTCCTGGATCCTGGGTGTGCTTTGTTAAAGCAGCTCCTTTCAACTTGCAAAGAAATCAACATTTGCTAAAGGAATAAAAGCAAAAAGGACAACAACGGAAGAAGAGGAATGGCTCCTCCAAACTTTGAAGCTGGTGTTATCTGTCAAAAACAACAAAAGGAACTCAATGCTGAGAGATGGAAAGCAACAAAGTGTATGAAAGCAAATTACTTCAATAGGGCTTTCAGAAGTGATGGTGACGTTTTGTGCTCCCTATTGGCTTCATTTCTGTTTCTGAGTGAAAAGGGAGAGTGTCCTTTAAAGAACAGGGTTGAATTAGTAGTCTCCACACTGGTTTGGTTGTATTTAGCAATTGCGTTGTTGGTCTAAAAATCATCAGGAACTCACAGCCCACATGTAGAGTTGAAATAGGAAGGAGTTATATGGGAGGTTTTATTTTTTAAAAAAGAAAAAACACAGTTTTATTCTTTAAAACTGTGTAATAGATGGAAAAGGCAGTTCTCTTGACTCCTCAGTGGCTTCACAGCAGCTTTTCCTTTCCTGTGTGCATGACTACAGAGGATGGCAACGATTTTCACTCAAGACGGTGCTGATATCAGCAGTAGGGCAAAACTGAGCTGAATTTGTGGAAGACTCTCAGAAGCCCACAGTCCACTGAACCTGGAACCAACGTACTCCCTGAAGAGTAAAGGTCCCAAGTCTGGTTTCTGAGTTTCTCAGGTTGGAACATCTCTGGTGGTAACCAGCCCAAACTCCCACTCCAAGCACATCTAGCTGAGCTCCTCCAGCTGAGTGTCGAGTATCTCCAAAGAGGGAGAGGTCATCACCCCTCTGGACAACTGTGTGAGAGTGTTTGACCACCCTCATGGTGTAAAATGCTCCTCCTTGTAGAAGGGAAAGATTTTTATTACCAATAGAAGCCACCTGTACTGCCCAGCTGACCCAACTGCTCCAAAACCTCGTGTGTAGTAAGCCACAGCACAGTCCTGGAGCTTGCTGCATTTCTTACTTATGCTCTGATGTCTTCAATGCAACAATTTAATTTCCTTCAGTTGTTGGAGAGCAGAAAGAAAACCTACTCTGAAGAAGCATGCTGAAAAATGGTGCCGCTGGAATCAGAAGTATGAGCAGTGACCTCAGCAAAATGAGCATCCTCATCTGTCACTGCACCCTAAAACTCATGCAATTTTTCACGATGTTTCAAGAGTACTTGAGTTTCTCTCTGTGCTGTGCCCTTTTGTGGTTGAGCTGGAGTATTCAAGAGGAACACCCACTATGCTGGACCTTCACTTTTGCCATGTAAAAGCAACCTCCTTTCCAGGAGAAACACTCTGCTCATGTTTTAATAGAAGATTGTGCTCACTATGTCTAAATTTATGATCCACTTGTGCTTTATTTTTGTGACTGTTTTCCAAGGGACATTTCAGCTTTTCCAGTAATTTCATCTTCAAAGTGGAATGACTCCTCAGGTGTGTGCCCTTGTGTCACCGGAGTTTTATCCCTGTAAGAGTCAGATGCCCAGAGTGCTAGGCAGTTTGGTTCAGGTTTAACTGGGATATGACAGTTCAAATGCAGAAACCTGAGTTATAGCAAGCAAAAAGATTCATTCTTTGGGGAAAAAATTTGCTTTAGAACCTGTTCAACAGGTGGTTGCCTTTGACAATTAAATACAGTGCACAGCCTTTCCTATTTCCACTAGACAACTAAGAAACTTTGTGTACTGGGACAGTGAAATGCAGAGAGCATCACCTCACTGCGTGCCTGGAAGAAGCAGAAAAGCTGGGGAGGCAGTTGATCTGCATGGAGGCAGATCAAATCTTGTTGCATGGATAAGTGAAGGGAGAAATATTCTCCAAGGAACAGGCTGGCACCAGAGTGATGAACTGACACAAAGAGTCACAGCACAAAGGATGACACATCATGAAATCAGAAGACACCACTGCACTGATTCATGATGCAGTTTAATAACCATTACATTCCAAAAGAAGCTGAAGGAGAAGAATGTTCAATGTATCCTCGTGGAAGTAAATGAAGGCAATCAGAAGATGCAAGGACCTGGCAATGAAAATACTGCTTAACTAGGAGGTGTAAATTAAAGAATATGGGGTTCTGAAGAAGACTTGGCTGTCTGGAGCTGCATGGAGGGGTTTCAATTAATAGAAGTGTGTGAAAAGAAGGCATCACCAAACCCTCAGACTGTACAAAATCTGTGTGTTGCAACATGTAACAGAGACAAAGACTGTGCTGTGTGGAAATTCATCAAGATTAAAAGCGCAGGTAATAGATGCAAGGAATAGAAATTGTTTGTTTAGAAACATGCATTAGAACTAGCTGATATTAATGAAACCTAATAGGATGACACATGACAGGTATGTTGATTAAGTTGCTTATAATCTCTTTAGAAATGATCAACTAGGCAAAAGGGAAATAAAGCTGGCTCACAGTATAATATGGCGATGCTGGCAATGATGAAGTCAGTCAACTGGAATATATTTTCGTTCACTGGACCTAAGAAGTAAAGCCGGTGGTGTCCCTCCAGATAGTATGCACTTGACATTATTAAAATGAATTAAGCTTTATGGAATCTTCCCTATAGAGGATGACCACTACTTAAAAACAGATCAAAAATGGTTGCAGTATGCCCCACACTCAGCATCATGAGGCAGTTTGTTCTGAATAGTATAAAGTGGAGATTACAGTCTGCCAGGATTTCTACAAACCCCAGATGAGAATTTTCTGACAAAAAGGCTACTTTCAGCAGTAAGTCACCACATCTCTTCTTGATGGACAAGAACTGGTTCAGAGAATGAAGACACTGAAGCAGTTTGTGGTATTTTCAGCCATGACTTTGATCACATCCATTGTGTGATTGTAAAATAAGGAGATAGAACAAATCAGATAAGCTCTTTGTCTTTCAAAAAGAGGAATTTCAGAAAGCCAAAAATTAACAAATCAATGGGGATTAAAACACTTAAAAAGGAAAACATAGATGGTATTTGCAGACCATTTAAGAAAGTTTGTCAGAGAACAGTCCCAGAATCCCAGAATACCCAAAGTGGATAAAAACCCCCAACCAACCAAGCAAGCCAAAAAAACCCAACCCAACATACAGACCCATTTTTCAGGGTAAATAAACACAAAATGAATGAAGAATAAAGATGCATACCAAACTGATCAAAGGAGAAAATTGTGCTAAAAACGATGAGGAAAGCAAACATTCAGAGGGAGTATCAATGGCTAGAAATAGTAATGATAAGAATACGGAATCAAATGGGAATGGGAGTTTCATTGACAGTATTATTAAAAAGGTATAATTTTAAAATAAATCTCTCTGCAGTGGGCAGACAAAATGGCCAGGTGGTAGTGGGACATTACCCAGTGCTGGTGACTTTTCAGCCCAGTAGTCCTTAAACAGCATGTTAAATAGCAATTACCAAATGTTATGAATTGGGAACTTTATATCTGAAAAGCTGAGGAGCTTTTTAAACTGTTACTAATGAATTTTCAGACACTTTAGGACTTGAGAGAAATCTCAGCAGTCCATAGAAAGCTGAAACTGTGCCAATATTATAAAAAGGGAAGTAGGACGGTCAAAGTGAGAGAGTGTTAGCCTGACTTTGATCCTTGGAAAAAAGCAGTGATGGGATTGATTGTACAAGGCTGAAGTAATAAAGAATTAAAAGGGGCTAATAAAATTAAATGCTGATCAAGGTGGGTTTAAGTAAAATGGATCTTCTTAAACTAATTTGATATCTTGTTATGAGATTACAAGTTTGGATGACAAATGAAATAGTGTTAAGGTAATAGACTTCTGTAAGGCACATGACTTGGCACCATTGCTTAGTATTTTGCGGAGGAAACAGGAACGATATAATTTCAACATGGCACATGTTTAATGAATTCAAAATCACCTAACCAATGTAATTAAATGAGGAATTATCTTTAAGAGGCTATATGTTTCGTAAGGTCCTGCAGGTAGTGGTTTCTGTCCTGACATGATTTAACTGCTAGATCTTGACCAGGAAACCTGCCCCTTCCCCCTGCAAAAAAAGGTGCTATAGAAACTTTTTATACATAAATCAAGTGCTGGACTACAAGGAATACTGAATGCGAGGGCTCACAGGTACACTCTTATCTATATGTTTGTATTTTAGAAAATGAGGTACAGTAAATTGGTCTGCATTTCAGTATGGCCACTTGTGTAGTCATATCACTAAACACAAGGACATGGGCCAGAGTCACTTTGCATCAGGGAGAAGATCTCTAAGAACAGGACTTGAACAGGTCTGGTTGGCAGAAAGTGCCTGATGTGCTCAGCTGGTGCCATGGTCAGAAGAGCAAATGCAGCAGTTGAGTGGACAAAGCTAGCAGAAAGAGGTTACTTGTCCTCTGCATTCGGCATCCCTACAGCTAAGATTTGAAAACTTCCCAGTTCATACATCACTGACTCTAGCATGATTTTGAGAAGTTGGAATCAAAGCCAGAAGGACCTGTGGAAATGGGAAAAGAAATGGAAAATTTGCTCTAAGAGGTGAAAATCTGGGGAGTTCACTGTCTTGCTGTTGAACGAAGAGGTTCACTAGATTAGGTATTAAGGAAAAAATTCTTCCCTGTGTGTGTGGTCATGCACTGGAACAGGTTGCCCAGAGAAGCTGGGCTGCCCCAACAACAGTGTTCAAAGCCAGGTTAGACAGGGCTTTGAGCAGCCTGGTCTCAGGGCAGGTGTTCCTGCCCAAGTGTCATGGGTTCAGCAGCAGCAGTCATTTTTCTTTAAGTAGTAGCTGGTGTAGCACTGTGTTTTGGATTTTCGG
>JASSUY010013038.1:0-50762 GCA_032466535.1 Forpus xanthops | reverse complement strand
AGCTTGGTATCAGGTGATGGGGGGGGGCACTGCGTGACGTGGCTAGATCTGTTGTATTCTCTTTCCTTGTATTTCTCATGTATTATTATTGGTGGTAGCAGTAGCGATTTATGTCATACCTTAGTTACTAAACTGTTCTTATCTCAACCTGTGGGAGTTGCATTCTTTCGATTCTCCTTCCCATTTCCCAACGACTGGGGAAGAAAGAGGGGGGAGTGCGCAGAACTGTTTGAGGGGCCTCAAACCACGACACCAAGGAAGAGGGGCTGGAACTGAATTGTCTTTAAGGTCCCTTCCAACCCAAATCAGTGTATGATTCAGTGATTTCACCATGACCTTTATGTGAAAGCTGCACAGAAGCATATTCCGATCTAAAAGAGCATCATCTTAAAAATACATATACATGTATTCATATGTATGTACATGGTGTTTTCTTCATAAAGAAGAGAGTAATTAGCCACAAAAACAACCTTCAAATCATTGAGCTGATTCGTTGCAACTGGCAATTTTAAAATCAAGATCTGATGTGTATCTTCAGACAAAAATTAATTATGGGAGTCCCATTCATCAAAAATAAACAAACAAACAAACAAACACACACCCGTGTGAACTCTTTCAGCTTAACTCACTGGGCTTTGGATCAGGCTCTGCCTTAATTAGGAAGAATGCTGCAAAAGGACCATTGGCCAGGGTGCTTCCGCCCCGTCGCCTCCCTGGAACTGTGCAAACCACTGGCACTAAGGAGAACGCTCCTTTACCCAGACATGTCATTTCACACCCTGGCAGGCAATTAAAATGCAAATTATAAATGTTAATTAGAACTGTTTCAACATCTATTCTAATGCACAAGATGGGAATTCTGCACAGTGCACAGAGAAAGACGCATTGTTCCTCAGGCAAAATCGTCCCGCCACTCTCGCTCTGGAGTGAGCAGAAATTGCTGCTACTTTTCTAAAAGCCTGACTACAGAAAAAAAAAAAAGAGAAAAGAAAATAAGGTGCCACGGTCTGATCCTGATCTCAAATGCTGGGGTAAATTTACTGAAGCCAAAGCAGTCGTGGTAGGTTGTTGATTTAACATGATCAAAATCAAGCCCTGTATAAAGACTTACACTGGAAGCAGGAGCGAAAAGGTACTCACCGCACAAGGAAATGTCTATGTTATACTAATTTTGCTGTTGCACCTTTTTCTTTATTAAAACACAGCCAATTTACATGTAGTGATAAAGCCAGACACTAGCTAACCACTACCTAACCTAAGACTCAAGTGTACTGGACGGCAGCCTGGGGCTAACCTTGTTCCAATGGGGTTTCAGAAGGGGAGAAGGAGGCTGCGCCACAGCACTCAGCCCCTGTAGCTCTGCATACACAGTAGCAGAACTGTTTTTTTATAACAACAGCAGCTCTGAAAATGAATACCCGCAGGTCTCCTGTCCATGTTGAATATACAAATGCTCCACTACACCTCATCCCTATACACCCTGATGCTTAAGATAACTTTCTTCACTTTCCTACTTAAAATCTATCTACATCAAAGATGAAATCTGGATGCTCCCAGAGCTGTGATGAGGTTATTTTTACAGCTATTTGAGCAGCATGTTATACCTGCTTATTTGAAGATGATGATATTTGTATTGTTGCTAAGAACTCATGCCAAGCATAATTTTGAGGCATTGTGAAGATATCATATTTGCATGTTTCAAGTATTGTTACAATACAATATTCTCCTTATGATTCTTCACAGCATAATAATACTCTTCCATTGCCTGGCAGTCTTTAGCAAAGAAAAATAAAAAACCAGAATAAAATTATTTTTTAGGAAACAGATTTTTTTTAAACCTGGTTTTCATTTTCCCCTATTTGGAGCATCCCTTAGTACTCATTACCTGCTGCATATCATCTAGATAAAACCAGTAATTGTGCAGAGATACAGACACTTTACAAAGTAATGCCTTAATCAAATGACTGTATTCTGAAGCAGTTTGACTTTTTTCTCCTGAAGCATACTTTATTTTTGCCCTTTCAGGCTTTATGCCAGTTCCCAGTATAGAAGATGGCTCATATGAATCTCTTCTTCTGTCCCTTTTCTTAGTCTTAGCCCTCTTTCTGCCCTTCCCTACTTCTTCATTATTTGAGCACACTCTGTTCCCACTCTTGCAGGCTTCACACCAAGCTCTAGGACAGAAATAAATGGTACAGTCTACAACCTCTTCTTCCTTCCACTCCTGTGATTGATTTCCATCTTTCCCTTGTCCTGCTTCCTCATGGTTCTAGCAAACAGCTTTTGTGCCGTGCCTTTCTACTCTGCTCCAAAATGGCTCTTGTGAAGCTGCTCCTTCCCCTAAGCCAACCCCTGTTTCTTGGCAATAGCAGCAGGCAGGCCTCAGGGCAGGGGATTTGAAGAGGCCAAGTAGCTCAGGTGGGCTTGGGGATGTGCTAATGAGCAGCACATGTTTCTGGTGAGCATCCATATTTACTGGGGCTTTGAAGTGAGAAAAACCTGAAAGGAATGATGGAGAAGAAAATTTAGGGATAGACACTGTCTTCTATAGTCTGCTTCTACCTGACAGTCACTTTATGTGTGGTGATGGGTATTTATGTTGTATATTAATTCCCCGGAACTATTACAGCGCTTGGCTGGTGTGAGCTTTCTTGCAGTATGCCCCTAAGTCAGAGGCGCCATATGTGAGTGGCTGGCTGTTTTGCTGAGGGATGTTGCAATGGGCAAAACTTGGCTGCACAGGTGGGGAAACAGGATGGGTCTAGCAGGCCAGTGGGTGACCTGGCAGTGATATCAGGCTCCTGTGCAGCAGCAGATCTGTTAGTGTCTTCAGTCAGATTCAATGGGGTTATTCTGGTCTGGAGTGAAGGAAATGAAACTTAAAACAATGTTAGAACACTGAAGAAGGAGAAGAAGGACCCATTTTCCTCCAGCCTTAGGAAGCCCTTTGTCTCCAGCTCAGAAGAGGCAAATAAGCAGTCACAGAGAGTGCTGGTTTGGGGGCAGAGCAGCAAGGAAGCACTAAGGCAGATCCGACAATGCAGGCTGTTGTCCACAGTTGAGTTAACCCCTGGGGATCCATGTCTGTTGCTCTCCAGGCTTTGCTAGAAAGGTTGCTGAAGGCAGACATGCCCTCTGACTATGGGGTGTGCTTGTCCTCCTTCACACCTCACAAGATGCCCACTAGCATTAATCGTGATCAGCCCAGTCAGATGCTTGATGGCCACCTGCTGCTAAGCCAAGTGATGGCTTGGCTGCAATCGGGAGGCCATGCCCTGACTCTGGTGTGAGGATCAGCGCGTCTCTTCCCAACACCGGCAGCAGGACCCTTGGGGAGGGAGGTGAGAGATCTTGCCTAAGGGCTTTTCTCCACCCAGCCCAGAAGGGGCATGTCTGGAGGCAACAGCCAGCAATAGGCTGTCACCTGCTGCTGCGTTTCAGTGGCAGCAGATGCTTCCTCACAGGGAGTGCTGGCAGAGACCCTCGATGCCAAAATCCCTCCCTTTGCTCCCCCTTCTCAAGTTTCCAAACCAGCAGTCCATGTGCCTGTGCTGCTGCCCCCAGGATTAACAGGGCAAATGCCTGTCCTGCTGGAGCAGATGCCTGTCCTCTGCTTGGAAATTACATTTCTGAGCTTTGCATTGATGCTTTTATTTTCATAGCCACCTCAGCTTTGCTGCAGTGTTTACATACAGCAGCAGGAGACCATTACCCTGGGATAATGCTCAATCCCACTGACATTAGCTGCCTCACAGCGAAAACACGGGATCTCTGCCAGCCCTTCGTAGCTGAATGGCTGACCCTTGGTTAGGTGGAGCGGCTGCAAAACAAATAAGCCCTCTTCTATTACAAAGTTTATCCATCCGTTTGCAATTTTAATATGAAAAAATACCTTGGTTATTTCAAAACACTGGAGTTGAAATTCAGTTTGTTTTGGGTTTGGCTTGATTTTGAGGTTGGAGCAATAGTTGGTAAGAACTCACTAAAAAGAACCCAGCATGATTTGATTTGTTTGTACAGCAAGAAGATTGTTCTTTAATCCCTTCGGAGTTGTTGGATTTGATACTCCTGCCAGTCGAACTAATGAAAAATCCTCAGTCAGGATGTGTCAGGAAACCAAGAGCCATCCATCCCCTTGCCACATCGCCTCTCCTAATGACCGTGGGTATCCTGAAAACGATAGGGCAAGGGACATAACTCCTGCACCCCTTTGTGACACACAGTGGCCGTGCTCTGTGCCAGAAAGCAGCTGAGGGATGGCAGTCTGTATTTGATATAAAATTAGACCAAATTATTAAACAGGAGGTACTTTTTTTGGGAAAAAACAAAACAAGCTACCGAACCCTGCAACAACACTACCGGATAATCACTTATGTAGTTTAGTTTTAGCTCCTCGGTTAGATCAGTGCAGTGAAATCCACTATTTTTAAAATAATTAATGTTGTATTTGTGTTTTAATCATAGGTATTCCAAATAGCAATTATTTCTTTAACTGATATGAATGATTAATTCAGTACTTGAACTGTATGAAACACAGAAATTAAATTAGGAATGACTGGGGAGAGGAAAAAAGTTACCATTACAGCACAGAACAGTGTGAGGCTCCACACCAGTTACAAGGGTAAAATTAAACAAAGATGGGCCAATTGGATCATAAGGGTGGCAAAGCTGACCCCCTCTTGGGCTCAGGTCGGTTGCTGAAGCATGGTTACCTATTGCTGTTTGAGTAGTCCTTTGACACTGGAGAGATCCCTGTGGGGCTAGCTGGGGTTGACACGACCTGCCAGGGTGGCCAAGTGGCAGTAGCTAAATCGTGCCTGTGTTCATGCAACTGAATCAGGACCAGCTCATTTTAGTCACTTGCTATATATGTACGTATATTCTTAAACCCTACTGTTTTATATTAATTGAACTAGGATTTTTTGTATTGATTTAGCATGGAGAACATCCTTTAATACCAGTAATTTCAGTCTCCTCTGTTAATCAAATATCTAAGCAGCAATTTCACTGGCTTACAGACAGCCATCAGTTTCAGGAAAAAAAAAAAAGTGTAGGAAGCATTTTTTATGTTATTATTTCAAGTATATTAAACTCCAAATGTATTTCTCTTAGAGCACAAATTACATGAATCTTGGAACCTAAAGGAGAAACAATACAGAACATCCAACATGAAACCTCCCCAATGCTTTTTACTCAAAATATTCAAAATATCTCCTGAAAAGCTCCAAATGCAAAGAAACATTTTTCTCAGAAGAAAAACATGCAGTAGAGTGCTCTGCACTGGGAATCTTTCAGATTCATTGCAATGGTTCACACTTTCCCTAGAAGTAATAAGAAAAACAAGATTACATTGTACTACCCCTTCCTGTACCAAAGACTTCCCTTGAGATAAATGTGTGTGTGTGTGTGCGTGTGCTTGTACACCCATAACTTGCTCTCTCTTTTTTTTATTAATTTTTATTGACTTATCTTTATATGTTACTTGGGAGGACGGAAGATACCATATCAGTTCAGGTGGTGAGGACCAGGTTCTTCCATGTGCCGATGAAAACTAATTCAGGAACCAAACAGTGAAACATTTATGTAACAGTTCTTTAGAGCAGGTATGTGTTTAATTGTTGGTATAATCTTTGGAAGCAGGCTCTGATGACCATATTATGCTTTAATTCTCACCAGAGTTCAACAGTCAGACAAACAGCTTCTAATTTTCTCACCAGGATTGAAGTACCTCACAAGGTATTAAACCAGAGTTTTTCTAAAAATGGGAAATCCAACCAGAGGTTTTACTTGCAGTTTACTTTGTTTGCTGTATAAATATGTATGTAGTATCTTTCAAAACTAAACATCATGGCTAGCACTGGGAATATTTCTCTGCAATTAAGAAGCCAATGTTTATTGGTGAAGTAGCTTCTTTTCTAAACTGTGCTGATGGATGTAGAAGAAGAGCTTTAACAGAGAAAGGTGTGGTGTCCACACACAGTTGGCATCTGTTCAGATTTCAACGGCTGGTCCCTATGAACGTGTTCTTTGACAATGCACATATGGCACTGCAAGTAGAGGAAAATGATGCACCAAGAAATAGGATGATTTTTTCGAATAGTGAAGGCTAATGTATTAAAAGTCATAAATCTGGAAAATGACAATGAGGAAATTCAATAATATGTCTTGTAAACCTTTTTACTGAAGTTAAGAGTGTGTCATTAATAAAATGCATAAAATTAAATGAATTACTTTTGGAGACATCTTAGGAAGCATTATTTTGACAATGTTAATTGTTGTCTTTTTTCTTTTTTTGATAAAAGGATTATGCAAAATTAATTCTCTCACTATGTAGATTTAATCCACAACACAAGACCACTGTCAGAATTTAGAAGCATTTTGAGATTTCTAATGAAGAGATACAAAAAAGCTAAAGTCAAATAATTTATTAGTTCAAAATTTGAAATTATAAATCAGTTAGTGTCTTTATCTGGATTTTTCTGCTCTTTACTAAATCCTACTATATGAATGCAAGGAGAAAATCATTATAGGATATTTTTGAAGTTAAAATTTTATCATAGTATTCCAAAATGTTGAATAACTCCTCTTCAGTTAGGTCAATGTTGTAGTCATGAAGAGCCTGCAAAAGACATAGACAACTTTAAAATTTATTTCAGTGCTTTGGATGAGCAAGAAATAAAAACATTTGTTTATCTTGCTAACAGTTCATTACAAAGCATCTTCATGGTTCAGTTCCACTCTGTCTTGGGTTTCTCAGAGTTAGAAAATCAAACCTTCCTTCATCATCCCTTACCCTTCCTGTGCCAATCCTGGCTCCCTCAGATGTGTATCTGAAAACCTGCATACACAGGAGTTTTGTCCACTAGCCCAACTAGCGCTTGTCTGAGGACGCACTGGGAAATGCATAGCACCCATGTGCATAGAAGCTGATTTATAGAAAGCACATATTTAAAAGGCATCCACTGCTATTGGAGATGAGACAAAGAGGTGGAATCTTCATTTCTGTCCTTCTTGGGTGATCTGAAGCCTTTGCATACAGAGAAAGAGAAGTCCTTCAAACTCTACAAACCCTGATGTATATAATAATGCTCTTGATGCAGTCAGTGCTTTCAATTTCCATGGAACAAATTCTCAGCAGGAAAGCTTCCTAGCACTTCAGTCAGAACCCAACTTGAGCAGGATGCATCTGGTTCACTTAATGGTAAAAGTCAGTTTAGATATCTGCATCTTTCAAATATTTGATCCAGTGTGTTTTTCAGCACTTCAATGGTTTGAAGTGTTCCCAGTGCCCTGACATAAAAGAAAATAATTCGTTAATTTCTGAGGGTTCCTTCTTGGTTTGAGGCACTTTAGAATTTAAACCCTGAAAGTAACCAGCAGCATGGTGTGTCCTTGTGCGCTATGCCAGTTGCCATTAGTTTTTTGGCAATCTCAGATTAGTCTGCCCATTTCTCTCTTAACAGCTCAGCATCAGAAATCATTAATGACCCCTTGAAAGACAGTACAGCCATAAATAGCAGTGGTACTGAAGTTAGTAGAGAGCTAATTTCCTCATTTCAGTAAATTAAGTTACTTAGGAGATAAAGGGATCTGTACCTGCACAAATCACTTGATATCTCGTCAAACAGCAGATTAACACCTTTGTAGTAGGCTGCGTAATCAGGGATTGCTTCTTCAGGGATCTATATCCACAGAGAGTTAATTTTTTTGGTGTGGGTTTGCTGGTTGGGTGTTTTTTGTTGTTTCTTTTGCTTAGCTTATATCATGTTAAGAAGCTTGATATGAAAGTTGTTGACGTTGCTTTAAATACAAATAGTAATCACCCTATGTCCTAGAGGAACATAACAAATTACAATCAAATGCAAAGGAGCCTGATCTTCACTCCTCCTTCTCTGAGCCTAGTCTACTGAGGCAGTGCCCAAGCAGTCAGAAAGCTGCAGCTATAGACAGGGGGCCTCAGGCAAGAAGTTGATGTGGCCTCATTGACACATCTTGCTCCTCAGCCTTTGTAGTGGAGCAGGCAGGGACTCGGGTTTCAGCTTTGTGGCAGTGCCAGAACATATCACATTCCCACCAGTCCCAAATGAATAAAGATTTGACAAAGCATTTCTGTGACCAGTATGATTGCACAGTTTATGCCTATCAGGCAACAACCCACCTTCCTGCAGCTCCAGGGGAAGAGGAGCGTCAGAAACACACTTTATAGTTGCTTTTTGCAACCAGACATTTGTATATTGTAAGTATCCTGTTTGCTAGTTGATGAGTAGTAGTGATACCACGGGGTGTTCTAATGCACACAGCATTTAATGGGTTCAGGCCAGACTACTCTTGTTTGGGTTTTGTTTTTCCTGGCAATTGGATAGAAAGTAGTCAGAATTACTTCAGAACAAACAGTGATGATTATTATTAGTTAAAACAGCATCAAAGATTTTTTGATCAGTAAAGCTAAGCAAAACTCAAACTACCCATTGATTTTGATGAAGAATCACTGATATTCAGAGTACACAGGTGTGTATTTGCTGTTTGAGGAGATATGAGATGCTTAAATATTTGCAGAGGATATGGATCCCTTACCTAATGCAGATTTATGCTGTATACAGAAGAGAAATGATTACAGAAACAGAAAAAGAAAACAGAAACAGAGGCTTTCAAATCAGGATTATTTGAGCCCATTCTAAATTTAGAGGCAGCCACAGCAATTGGAGGGTCACAGGATCCTGCAGCTTTAGCAGTGCCTGTATAGAGATCTATCGACAAGTACCCTTGTGTTCTGTTGCCATGTGTTTGTGAAAGATATGCATTTAAACTTGGTCTAGGGGCTAAGGTAGGTTATTTTTCTGGGTTATTTAGTCAGGATACCACAAAGACCTCAGATCTCAAGGAATTGTAATTACATGTAGGGAAAGATTACTGTGAGTGTTCAGAGAGGAGCCAGAATGAAATTATACGCTCTAGTTCAGTACCATTTTCCAGAAAGATTTCAATCAGTAGTGATTTTCTGATCACTATTTGGTAAACACAACTTACTTGTCTGAATCTAAAACATTTAACAGACCGCTATGAGTTTCATCGTGGGATTTAAAAGTTGGCTTCATTGGTCTCCAGCAGTGCAGGATCTTGGGCTAAATTCTCAACATTGCACTGGAAAATGATGTGGTTTGTGGTCCAGGACTCAGCTAGCAAAGTTGGATGAGAAAGACTCACATTTACTAACAGATCATGGACACAACTGGGAAGAAGAACTATAGTGCAGAGAGAAAAGATGCTGGACTGTAATACTGCTTTAATACTGTAAACAATAATTTGTTTACAAATTATTGCAAGATACTGTTTACACAAGATCATTTTAACCTATAACATTTTGATATTCTTGGGAAGTGCAGATGGTATATTTACTTAATCACTGTCAAAGCCTTAACTTTTCGTTATTTGAAACTGATTCCGAAGTCAGTGTTACTTCTGCTCAGATCTCAGTGTTTTCACATGTATTCAGCTTGCCTTTTCTCAACTCTTTCTTTCAGTCATCTTTAATTCTCTGCACTGTTCATATTTCAAAGTGACTGCATAAGGCAACTGTGGGAGCAGTACAGTATTTAACAAAACCCAAAACCTTACTATACACTTTTCCCAGTTTAAAAATAACTTGTAACCAGTTTTTGAACCCAGGTTTTCACAAGTCCATAAGGTTAATTTCCACTGGGACATGCTGTGACCTGTTGTTTTTAGCCTGGCTAAACTCATTACGTTGGTGTACCCTGAACACCCAAGAACTGCAGAACTATTTGTTAAGGCAAAATTAATTCCCCTTGTACAAAGCTTTAACACTGGTGTGATGAGTAAGGGACTTTTCCCAAAGCCAGCAAGCCCCACTCCACCTGCAGGCTCTGGATCTGCTCTACTACCTTTTTAAAAAAAAAAATAAACCAAACCAAACCATCTCCATCTCACTTTCCTAGTATTTATTATTGTAATTGGGTGCCAGTTGCACATGCCACTGCAGCCTCCACAAGCATCTGCGTGTGAAGGAAGCACACAGTTGACTTTATACATCTGCTCTGTGAACACACAGAGGCTGTGCTGCACCTACATGTGTTATAAGAGGCCTGGGAGGCAGCTGCATCATCTTTCTGTGCTCTTGGGGTATTACTCTGACAGACTATGCAGCTAAGGAATGAGTGGGTACATGAATAATGCAGTTTCCAACCCAAAGTACTGAGCCCTTGTGGGCTGAAGTGAGGGAAAGAGCCCTTTACAGTGATTACAACATGGGTTATTTTCATTGCTCATAGCCTGGATGATTCCATGAAGCCCTAGGCCATTGATTCTCTCAGGCTTTTGAGAAAAAGAAGGAATTGTTCCTGCCACTGAAAGAAAAGTGATGTATTCGGGGGTTTTATGATTCCTTTTGAGGTGTATCTGTACGCTTATTAGGTGAAATGGACTGAACTATCTATGAGGAAATTTCACTCTGCGTATTACCTTATATAAAGGTGCCCAGATCATGGACTGAGACCTTATTATTTTTTCTGGATAGAATAAATAAAATAAAAATTATTTAAGACAACTAAATAGGGACTTAAAAATTACTGCTTTATCCACGTCAGAACACTGGGATGAAATTTTACAACATCAAGTTTGTGTATAGAGGAAGATCTTATAGAAGATAATGAAGTTCTTTAATGCAAAACTTAATGGTTTTACCTTACTGTCCCTACTGGTAGTGAATACTTGGTAATTCCTAATGATACTCTCTTCGTACCTTGGTAGCAATCTGTTCATTCCACATGTGAAAACAGTTCAGTAATGTAATTTCTCTATAAAATGCTGCTACTAACCATATCTAAACTAATTAGGCGCAGACAGAAACAGCCTAAAAATGTAGCAGGCTCGCTGAATGAGCAGATTTGGAATTTGGCACCGTTCCTACTACATAACTTGATTGGGATGCTATTACCAACGCTTTCCTTTCTGGCCCACCAGAGCCAGATTTCAGTGTCTCTTCTGATCTTTTCAGCCCTAAAGCGGTACTGCAAGCAGAGGGAAACAGCCTGTGCGTAACCATTTTGCTGTGACTCTTTTGCCTCTTCATTGTAGCTTAGGGAGATGGTGCATGTGGCAGGAAGAGCTGCAAGGGCACAGTATGTGCTGACCAGTCCTGGATAACAGATATTTTTAATGTCCATTAACAGCACTGCAAGTGAGAGCTTCCTCTGGACTTTTCTGATTGTGCTGGGTGTGGAGCAGAAGCACAGCTTGATGACAAATTGGGGTCATCCCAAGACACGTCCCACGCATTTTTTATTTCCAGCTTGATTTCATTTAGTTCAACAAAAGGTCTTAAACTGCCAGCTCCCATGTTTTCTGTTCAGAATTAGTATCCAAATTCTAGCAAATTTGGCCGATTAACCTGGATATACCGAATATGATCCCAAGGAGTTAAATCTTAACTGAAAGAGATACTAAATGAATACTAGACAATAAGTACCATGGTATTAAATAAGAGAAAGGAAAATCACTGTTTAAAAGTGACTATAAAAAAAAACAAGCCATGAAATAACTTGTCAGTATAGCAGAAACTGAATAAAAAAACCAAATTTTGTTTTGATTTTTATGAGCTTTATCCCTACTGGCTTTTGTGGCTTCTGTATAATCACCCTCTTCAGCAGTGAGGTTTCCTGTGATTTTAAGAATAAGATACAACTCTGAAGAAAGTCATAGTATGCAAATCTTCCATTTTCCTTGAAATCATATTTTTTTGTTATTTGGTTAATTTCCCTTTCACTTAAATCCAAATTGAATTTCCTTGCTGTATCTGAAATGCAAAGAAAGAATATTAATTTTGTCATTCTTAAAAATAGCCAGTCATTGTCCTGTCTTTACAAGTGTTACCTGGGAGATGCTGCTAGGTCATCAGTTGCAGTGACCGCTGTGTGTGTAGCAGATTTTGCTACAATCAGGTATACGCATATGCATATACCTATGGGGTGGTAGTTCACTTTTTACATGGTTTCAGGGGACTGATAAAATGTAATTTTGATTTTAAATGCACAAGAAGTACTTTTCGATGTTAACTGAGATAAAAGATTTGATAAACTAACATGTTCTTACAGCCATGACTTTACATTTGATTATACAGGTGTGCATTCATCACACCAGTTGTGCACTCATTACACACACAGATGTGTACACTTCTAACAGTAAAATCCAGGGTACTTTCAAATCAGCAGGTGTTCAGCATTGAAATCAGTGCAACCAGAAGCACACACAAGCTCACAAGGAAAAGCCTGGTGAATCTATTTACTGACATATCTCCAGGCACAGAAAGGACAGTGAATTGGGAAGGTAATGAGGAACTTGTATGCATGCTAAAGTACACAGAAGCAAAGCTGTGAACTTCTTTTTCAAGGAGTAGCTAATTTTGAATAGGAATATTGCACCCAAGGCTATTCTGCTCTGCAATAGAAAGGTGGAGAAATCATGCAGTGGGCAGCACTTACTTGAGGCCAGATGTTCCTATGCCTGGGACACCAGAAAGACAACAGAACAACACATCTGAGAATGAATAAAGCATTTTTCAGATGGTGACAAACCTAGGAAGTCTGACACTGGGATTTCTCCTACATTGCTGATATCCTTCTCTTCGCACACTTTCAATATCCCTTTCTAGGAATGTTCAATTTTCTTTCTTATCTTCTTTTCTATTGTTTTGCAGTTAAGGTCATGGGCAGAATAAGTTGTTTTCTGAGGATGACTGGATGCTGGCATCTAAAAGCAAAAGATAATGTTTGAGTTTTTTTCTATTGAGTTTTTCTGGTTGTGTAGACAAATCACCAGATGACAAACCCAGTTCTGGCCTTCCAGACTTGAGATTAATGCACCATTTGGATGACTTCTAAGTCTGGTTTGAATTTGGTCTGCAAAAACTGTAGGTGAAAATATGAGAACACTCTTAGTGTCAAAACGACATTTAGTGGGCCTTGATAATTTTTTTCTTAATTTGGCTTGATGTTTTGTATTAAACAACAGATACCATATTAAAAAAAAGCTATGTAGAACCATCTTAGACCAAATACAAACCAATGACAGTCACTGAATTATGAAATAACATTGCTTTGATTTGCTGCTGGGAGGTCTCAGTTTTGCAGTGGTCGTATGCAGAACCACAGAAGGAGTAACGTGAGAGGATCTTGGCAAACAGCGTCTTTTTGACTGCTGCCTCAGAAGTACTGTAGGCGAGCTGGAAGCAAAGTCTCAGCCTATGATATGTGCATAAGTGTTATTTATGCTTCCAGATCCAGTGTATAATCTCATATTTAGTGAGACTTCAGGGTTTCACTGGTGCAGACTTACTGAGACCTCACACACATATCCATGCAATGAATGCTGCAGGACCATTCATCTTGATTGATGTTCAGGCTGGTTGGGGTCTTTCCAACAGCCGTAAGTTTGGGAAGAATTGAGTTCTGTTCCTCCTGCCCAATCTAACATTTACAGGCAGTAATAAGGAATTTCATGTTGCTTTCACTGGGAACTGGATCAAAGCGTAAAGGATGCATATAAGTAATTGTCTGGGCTTTTCAAGAAAGAACCTATAGTTAATGCAATAATTGAGCCAGTGATGGGACAATGTTTAGTTTTACCAAGCCTGACAAGTTGTTTGCATCTTTAATTTGCTCAATCTGTTATTTCTTTTTCAGTAGCTAAACATCTCCATGTAGCAGTAGTCAGAAAATCCAAGCATGTTCCAGGCACTGAATAATTCTAAATATTTTATTTTTCTGTCGTAGGTTCAGTTGTAGCTGAAGAACCAGAATAAGTGCAGCTCCACAAGTGGGATATTCCTGCAATGATTTCCCCATCTTTCTGTGAACACTTGGGTAAGAGGCCAGCATGGCAGTGGAGAGGACCAAAGTGCATTACTGACAGGAAGTATGGATTTGGATTCAAAAATGAAGCAAAACTGTTGCATTCCTAATCCATTTCTCTTACCTCTCTTGGATCACTGTCCTTCATGGCAAACCTATCAGTCAGACCATCAGGCATTAACAGCTGTTGTTTGGTATCTACCAGAAAGCAGGCAAGACCACCAGAATGTTCTAGGACAGGCTAGCAAACACCTTTTGGAAAACTGCAACTGCCAATCCTGCCTAGCTTTGTCAGATGATCACAAATAAGCTGTCTACATTTTTGTGTGCTGCTTTTGCAACTATTGGGCACTTGAAATTTGGATTGTTTGCTTTGCTTTCAGAAATCTGATAGTGCTTAAAGACAGAAATTTTATTAGCTGCACAGCACTGATGAGTATGCGTATGGTAACAGCAGGGAATGATATTGGTCAACATTGACATATATCCTTTGACTTCAGTAGAGTTACTGTCTAGCCCAATTTCTGCCATTGTAACACAGTTTTGCAAATTAAATTTGTTTGCTTATTGGCAGGTGGTTGTGTCTGATTTCACGGGAAATCAATAAGAATACCTTCACTGAGGTCCACAGGTATTATTTTCAACCTATTCACACAAATGAAAATCCATAAAATTCACAGAAGATCCACGCTTACGCTGTTTTGCACAGAAGATGCTGTCTTGGGATGTTCATCCGGAAAAGACATGCTTGGATCATGCACTGCACAAGTAGTAGCTGACTCGGTAGAAGTTGCAGAATGAGTTGGGTTTTGGGAGTGCTTGATGGTATTATTACAAGTTCAGAGCTGAACTTCTTCAAAAAGTCCTGTTATTTCAACTGTCTACTATCACTGACATCCACTATGTTCCAAAGATTCTGAAATTAATAATGAAGAAAAAGATAGTTTCTGTAAATTCTGGTTTTACAAAACCAGAATCCCCTTGTGTGCTAATAACATGACAAAACATATATTAAAAAAGTGTGAGAATGTTTTGGAGTAGAAGGAATCCTGGGCACCATCTTATTAAAAAAAATAAAATAATCAAAGCTTCTCTGCAGAAGCCTGAACAAGGCTGGAAAAACAATGAAAAAAAGGATTTCTGCAGGACATTTTTTAATTGAATTGGGCCCTTAGTGTGCTGTTTCAACCACTAAACCCTGTGATTAGACACAGTGATTGAGCTGCAGTATAGAAGGATAACACTTTAACATGAGATGTAAATCAAATACATGATGCACCTGTATCCTGGTTAAGTACCACTGAGGCAAATTTCTCATGCTATCAGGTGCACCTAAGTTTATATCACCACCTTAGGAGGCCATTAAGGTTCCTCAGTTATTGTATTTGCATCAACAAATTATTTCAGCCTGAGGGAAAAAATGAATCAGCATGAAAGAACACAGCAGGAAATCTTCAGAGCCTTGAGAATCACATATAGTTACAATGTACAGTCAGTCTACAGAATGCTGGGGGGCAGCTGCTGATACCCTTGCTTCTGCTGCCCTCAGAGTTTCATGTGGCTGCTTGGCCTGGCACAGGGCAGGTAGCCCAACCTCTGGGCTTTGTATGGAATCCTATGGAACTAGCTGAGTGATTTCCTGCTGAACAGCAATTTATTCAGTAAGTAGCTGCACTGAATTAAATGCGACTACTCATGATATAAGCTACTAATCAAAGCAAGGATTAGCACAGCCTGCCCTTAAATAAGTTGCACTCATTTTGTGTTTCAAGAGTCATCAGCATGCCTTTATAGGGTCTTCATTATTGATTTTTAATATAAATCTAATTGAGAACCTCAGATAGCTTTTGATTTGATCCTTTTTGGCAGAGACATAAACCCTAAAGGAAACTAGTCACCTCTTTGATGCATGTGCCAAGTTGCAGTCAAACTTCAAAGGGCAAAGGATACATTTTGAATTTCCTTTCAACTTTCCCCCATTGGCCTGGCTGCTACTACATTATGAATTATAAACAATTCTATTTTGCGCTTCTGATTATATTTTGCACTTCATACAGCGTTCTCAAAGTGTATTACAAACTTCAATTAAAAAGAACAATACCCTGATGAGCTGGATTAGCTATAGAAACTATTTCAACACCCAACTAAAGTCTAGCCATTTGGGGGGTTGCTGGTAGTTCAAGCAAGTCAAGGGAGTTCAAGCAAAAAAAGTACCTGTGATAAAAAGGGGATGCCAGCTGGTGAGATATTAATCAACACTTTGCTTGCAGAGGTTTACCATCCTTAGCCTTTTATGAAAAAGGTCACAGTATCAGAAATTCTGAAAGACTAAAAAGATCAAGAACCCAGACTTCAGGAAAAAAATTCTTCATCCACTATTCAATGTCGACTGCAGCTGAGCCTTGCTAATAGCAAACAGTAAGTGGCCATCATCCCGGAAAAGATAAAAGAAGATGTTTTCTATGAAGTCATCCAGACTATGACTTAGAAACACTTCTGTAACAACTCTAAGCAGTGACAACAGCCAGAAAGGCAGGGGTTTGGAATAGCAGTGACAAAACCTGTACCCAGATTGGAAGGCTTTCCTGGGGCATCTTCATATAGATATACGTAGGCATATCTTTGAGAAGCCTGTCAAAATCAAAATATCTCTGAAATACAGGGCTTGAGTCTCACTCACACAAAGGCTGCTGTTTATATAAATGAAGCTCCTCAGGCCTGCTTCTCGTTGCTATTACGGATGACAGTTTCCATCGAGATTTTTTTTATTCACTTGCCTGAGGTTCTTTTAAGTATAAAATAGCTCCTGTGTCCCTTTGCTGCTTCTTGAGTGTAGACAGGATCTAGTCTGGAGGACTCTTCAGCTGGAGATGCCTGCCTTATGCTTCCAAAAAAAGCAAGTAAGAAAAAATGAAGATACTTTTCACATCTCAGGAAGGTGTCTGTTCTCCTGCCTTGGCCAGGGCTCAGCTGCGAGCTCACCCCGGTGCTTCTGGTCAGTGGTTCACAAGGATGAGTAAAGAGTATCATGACATTTTCACTTCTGCTTTCACCTGGTTTTGAGGCTTCAGGTTCAAATACAGCACTTAGTTGCTCACCAGAAGTGTGGAGAGTAAGAGTATGCAGGAATAGAGCACATAGGACATTTGGGGTTGTTTGTTATTTTCAAGAGGGAAATGGAAGATATTTTAATTTTTAGAGTACTTTCATCTGCAACTTTACACATGTGTAGCAGCACCTGATAACATGGAAGACTCTGCAATCTCTTTGTTGTAATCACAATCAGGCCCTGCTCCTGTCTGCAATTTATAGTAAAAAATGCTGGGCCAGAGGGTATACCTGTAATGAGCAAAGTACCAAAATACCTTTCAGTAGTGCAGACATGCATATGAATTTGGAGGCTCTGTGTCTTGTCTCAGTTTGCTGCCAAATGGCATTAATGCAGTCGTGAGCATGAAGGTTAGAATACTGCTAAGTAAAATCTGAAATCTTTTAGTCAGGGTTCCCTCTGTTTTATTATTCACCTTGTCTTTGGACTAGGAAAAACTACACTGAACCAGCATTAGGAAAGAAAAAATATGGCTCTTTTTATTCTAAGTTCAGCAGAAGCAGAATCTTATGAAAGACTGGTCTCTCAGATTGTCCTGAGGCTAGCACTGGGCTAATAACATGGTTTGTACTGGCAGATTCATGCCATGACTTCAGTCATTCAGGCTAAATTCAGGGTTACATAAACTCTGCTAACACTAACCTGGTGGAATCTTTTACCCAGAAAAGTGGCTGAAATGTGGCCAGGCAATGTCAAATGCTTCCCCCTTTCTTTGTCCAAGCAGTTGAAAATAGCTACTGAGAAAAAGGAATTTGCATTAAAGGAATTAGCTCCCCATGGAAATACCTTTTATTCTATTCTGAGAAGGCTTTTTTCCCCCCATCAACTGGAAGTGTATTAACTTAAAATTGAAAAAAAAGAAACTTTTGTAATAGCAAATATACAGATTAAGAGCTAGTGAAAGAGAACTACCATGCTTTAAATTCACACCTTCGCTATTAGCAGTAACATCTCCAAGATTTTGCTTTAGAAAGCCTGCGATTATTATAGTTCATAACCATACTCAGAGATAAGGGAAAAAATAATCTCCTACAAATGTAGCAACAAATGTTCATGGAATGATAGTCTTAAAACATTTTCATTTCATCCAAATTTTGAAACTACTTGCCTATACACAGCAGTATGCAAACACATGTCTCTAGCCACAGCCAATTTACCCAGTTGTACACTTAAATTAACAAGAGAAAATAATATAGGTTTCTTACTTGTTCTTCAGTCAGCTGCTGAAAATGTTGGTTACATATATCCCAGAACTCCTTTTTTTTGATATAGTGTAGTATCTTTTGAAGAGTAAATATCTTTAAACTCCTATGCAATTGTGTTAAAGCCAGCAGTCACTACTTCTTGTATCTGTGAGAAGATGCTTTTCTCTGACAGGTCCCAAGCAGATTAAGGCGGAGTGACTTTTTGCCCTTCCTCAGTCTAGACAAAAAACATACACAGAGAATCACTAATGGATCCACTGAATAAATTATAAATCGTGGCGTGGCATTCAGCCAGTCAAAGAGTCCATGGAGAAGGCGGCCTTCGAGATTCCACAGGCAGTAAAAACTGCTTCCAGGAATTCTGGCTTGCACCACAAAAAAGAAAAGGGGCTATGCAAGTAGTTAAGGGAAAAAATAGACTATAAATGTGATACAATTGGTGACAGGCCAACAAAAGCACAGGATTCCAAGACTGACCTAAACTTTTACAAAGGCCTAAAAAAATTGGGTGATCATACAAAGAGGGTTATTCTGTTAATACAGAAAAAAGGGAAGTGAGCTCTAACTAGCCCAAATATCCCAAACGTATTCTTCTCATCTGAATAGTCTTTAGCAAGCAGTAGAAATCTCTTTGATTGAAAAAGGTACTTCAGTCCTGAGATGAAAGAGAGGGCAATTATGTTCCTTTCCTTTTTAAGTTCTAGGCATATTTATGGCGGTACTTTTTAATCTGGTCATCCACAGTAGGGATACTACAGCTAAATGATGCAATTGAAGGCTGCAAAGGTACAGAATGTGTAAGGGGAAAGCAGGGAAAGGGTGGGGTGCAAGAGTGTTAATGCTAGCACGAGGTGCAAACCCCTTTTTTTCAGTGTGCTGATTTCAAATATGATAGCAGGGTATGTTTTTTAAAATTTACCACTGGAGCTTTTAACTGATTAAATTCCTATTATGCATTCTGCACAGGGAAAAGCACACTTTAGGTAAATACAGGAGAAGGTCATATGGCAAGCAGAAATAAAAAAAGACAAAATACTGTTGGTTAGAATAAAATGCAGAGTAAAATGCTGCTAGGCTTTGGTGTGGACATACCTGAGAATGCCAGAAGTCTAGCTGTGCGTGGAAAAGGCTACATTTAATAAAGTTAAATATCAATGAAGTCTATTCAACATTTACATTCTACCTCCAGAATTAGCAGTAAACTGCAGTTTTTAAAGTCAAACCAAATTCTACTTATAAAATTAGCCTAAATAATGGCACAGTGCAGAATAATAACAATAATAGGCAGTTTCAGGATTCTGAAGACAAAACTACTTATTTTCAGGATTGGAAGCTGACTTTCCACCCACTGCACTGTCTAAACTAAATATGTAAAATATCTTGAAAGCAAAGTTTTCATAAGCACAAGTAGCAGCCAGTTTTACTATAGCTGTGGTAAGATGTCCTGGTAAAAACAAACCGAAAAGGAAAATCTGGTTTTGGTTCAGACGTTTCTTTACAGCATGTTAAATGTTACTGTCATATTTTATACCACCATGTTTAAGCATTTAAGCTTTGCCACCTTCTTGCTCCATGCAATATGAAATACCAAAAAAGAAACAGATGGCTTTTGGTCCTGCGCTCCTGTTTCCTTGTCACGTCTCACATGATCATTATAACTGGATGGAAAAAAAAATATGTTTCTTACAGAACTGCAAGAAACCTGCCTTCTAATCAGAAAAGACTCCACTATCTTCAGATGCAAATAACACTTTCCAATATTAACCATGTTTTACATAAAACATACGTGTGGGACAGGCATTGTGGCTGCATTATTACTAAGGGAAGAAATAGGAGAAGTGGAATTGAGGCTGCAGAGGCAGAAGCCAGACTGTGCTGTAGTCAGGAAATGAAGACTGCCGGGCACCGTCCAGTGCAGGGCGCACCTTCTGCCTGCCTAATATTACTGCAAATAGAAAGCACTGTACTGCTGTTTTTAATTATCCTAATGAAGCCAAAGGCTCGGGGAAAGTGTTACTGCCCTGCAACCTTTTAAAGAAACATATTTTGTAAGTGCAAGCTTTCCTAATTCATTTAATTTCAAGAGCTTTTTGTTTATTTCATAAGACCTAATGCACTTTGATCTTAGAATGGTTAGAGAGCCAATAAAAAAATAAATCACTTGTTCTTCTTGCAAACCACACATTGAAAAACAGAAAAGCTTTTATATTCAATTATTGCGTTACATTCATCTACCACATGCAGTTAGTGCATCCAGTGTGTATCTATGACACTATCATCTGCTGTTAAAATAATCACCTTTAGCTGAAGTAATGGAGCTGGAACCTAAAATCTCACACTCTGGACTGGATATCTGGGCATTTAAGTGTTATTTCTTCATTTGAAATCAACCTTATACACTGTGTGGGTACATTTCTTAGCTTTGCTGTGTCTGACTTCACCTCATGAGTGAAAGGGAACTGGAATGAAGCTGCCTTGGAGCTGTGTAGCACATGCCCTAGCATACACTTATAGACCATTTATAGAAGACTTTCTGTTGTATAGAAAAGGGATTACTTCTCTTTTAGTGATTTCCTGATACTTGGTACAATGTGCTCCACAATTCTCATCAAGCACCGTGGGTATATCACTCCAGAATTCAAGGGTCAGGACTCTAGTCCTGTTTCACAGCTTCTCAGACTGCTGCATGGCCTCTGAACGGTGCCTGTTGCATGCTATGGTCAAATGTCAACTGCTGCCGTAGGCTGTGAAGTCTGGATTACCTGACTGTCCTGCACAGCTCTGCACAGGCTTTCTTCCTTTTCCCTAACAGAATTTGAGGGTGCCTTAGGAGGACCATGTAAATCCACTTTCACCTCCTGCTTTCACCAAGAAAGGAGAGGCATTATTAGGAGGCTTCTCTTATGGGCTACCCTATGTAGCTTGCTTGCTGTTCAAAGCACGGCTGTATTTCTGTTCTTTAGAAAGTTCCTTCAGAGCCTCATGTCCTTTTCTATAAATGGCATAAGTATGCTGATTAGTAATAAAAGAAGGCTCTGCCACCCACACCTGCTTAGTGAAGCTCCATTCCTGCAGCTCCTTCCTGTTTCTGGAAGATTTTTCTATTAAGAGGAATTCTTAATTAGAAAGTAAATCAGTACCTCAAGATAAATTACAATTTCTCTAGTCCTTCTCCCTGCCCTGCCACAAGTCTGACTTCCATCCTTTTCTGGGGAGGCTCAGAGGGAAAAGATCTTGGGAAACAGCTTACACAAGAAAGCCCTCGTATCTTTCCTGAAAAAGGGGATATGAACATTTTGTTCTTTGTAGATGGGAATGACCTTTGCCAGAAGTAATCATCCTTTTGGTAGTTTACACAGTTTTTGAAGCTTCTGTGCTTTGCCCATGGGCCTTCCTTTATCTTAACAATATGTATCTTCAAGTTGTTTTCCATAAATGCTCTTCCCTAAAGATGTGTGGAAGAAGCAGTCAGTTGCCTGAGCATGGATTGGGGTGGAAATGCGCTGGTGAATTCCTGGTTATAACCAGTAATAACCAGTAATTCGCCAGCCAGTCTGTTCTAGCTCTCAGCATTACAGAGAACTTTTTGTTTTATCCCTGGGTTACAAGTAGAACTGTATCCTCATCTGGCAGAGATCAGCCTAGCTCCATTAACCTGAGCGCTGATTTATGCCTGCTGAGGATTTGATAGCTGGTGTGCAACAGGAGCTTGCAACAATAAACCCAATTATAAATAAAATATGAAAACTCCATTGAGAGTCATTCTGTGGTGCGCTATTTTCCTTCTGACCAAGTGTTCGCAACAAACAGATTCAAGTTTTGGGGTCACATTTGCAAGATAAGATACCCTTGGTAGTGTTTAGAATATGTAACGATATAAAATGGTTTGACAATATGATTTGACCCAAGTCAAAGGTGGCCCACATGCCAATCTCTGCCTTGCCTAGAAAAAAAGAAAAGCCACATTCCTCTAAATGTAATTAAAATAACTATTGTATTAAATGAGTATGAAATGTAAAGCTTAGACAGAACTGGTTAAAGAAGCAGCAGCCACAGTGAGACTTCCGTGCATCAGCAGTACAGCTGATGGTCTAATACTACGTTCCCTATTTTTCGTTATTCCTACTTTCCCCTTTTCCTCTACTTTTAGTAAATACAGAGTGAAAGGATTCAACCCCAAAGAAGAATTTGCCATTTTAATAGTCTATTAGAAGCTTTTCTTCACTCATCATTGGGGAAAGAGTCCAAGCCAGATACCCTAGCAAAATAAGGAACAGCATGTTATAGTCTTGGGGAGGGCACTGCAGAGGAGAGCAGGGAAAGGAAGAGGAATTTTCAAACCAGTTTTGCTATGGATAAAGAGGAACATGGAGTTAAATCACAGTGTAAGGAAAGCTTTAATATTTCTCAGCCTGAAGTAGGTATATTATTCAGAAATAGATGCAAACGCACAGGCATCCTAGAGGGGATATTTCTCTGGAGCACAGCTGTTCTACATGAGCTCAGACAAATTTTGTGGTGCTGCTGACTGAGAGTGGGGACATAATCAACAGGCCTGTAATCTCTGATGCTGGTGCAGTGGGTCATGATGGATGACAGTCAGTTGTCTGATCTTATTAGTGACCCAGAACAGCAAGGCCCAGAGGTTCAACAGATGAGGACAACGAGTAATGAATAAACCTGTAAAATGCCCACTCTCAAGAAAGAGAAAAGCACCACCTCTGTTGAGGAGGTCCTTATGTAGTCTTGCTGCAATTTCGCAGGTAGATCATGGCAGCAAAATGAACTTCCAACTGCCTGAACACAGTGAACAAGGGCTGGGTGAGCAACACTGCTGGATTAAGGAAACAGGGTTGTGGGAAGACCAAGGAGGTAACTTTTCTGTTGCACAGGGGTTTTGAGATCTAAAAGTGTACAGTTACAACAGATACACTACGGAGTTGCATTCTGTGTGTTACATCACTTGCAGGCAAATCAGTGTTTGGAGAGCCACAGCACAGCCACTCTCCATTTGTGGAACTGGTAAGCTGTGACAGTAATGTCCCCTCTGTAGATTCAAGAAGAGTTTCCAAGATCACAAGGAACCTGTTTTTATACAGGAAGGGGTTGTAGCAACCTCTGCCGAGAGCAATGCAAAAGCAAGTGGCTTTAGCTCTGTAGAGAAATATATAAACTTGCTACACTCAGGGGAATCCTCTCATGGGTACTGGTCCAAGGAGAAGCAGGATGTTCACTCTGGCAGGAAGAGCACCAAGGATGAACAAACAATCCTGTGGTTTTACAAGCAGGTTGATTAGATGGAAGTGGCTGGAAACAAAATGGACTCAGCTGGTGATGAAAGCACTCTATAGCATGAGACTGCAGAGAAACTCAAAAGAGGAAGCACAAACAAAAATGGAGAATTTAGTTTGAAAACAAAAAGTTCAGGATGAAGCTAAATCAAATGCCTGATTTGATAGTGTCGTTCTGCAAATTTTGCTGCGAAGAATCTGATTTCCAAATTTCATAATTTCAGATTAAATCACTTAAAAAAAAATAAAAGCTTTGCTAAATATGTTTCTACTCATTCCCTTTGTCAGCCGAGACATACATGTCAGCAAACTCCTAGTTAGCTCAGTTTCTACCCTTGAATAGGCGCAAGTGGTAATCTGTCTCTTCTCCTTGCCGTCACCTCAACCTGCCTTACCGTCTTTCTCCTCCTTACTGGACTTGACAGGTAAAGTTTTACTAAGCTTGCAGCAAATCACTCAGTGGCCTCAGCTCCAGGAAGGTTAAAGAAAAATTTGTTTGACATTGATTATAACCCATCCTTTCCCCGTATGTTCCCCCCTACAGGCAGCTGTGCTGATGTTATATGAATATCTTGCTGTTCTAGACCTGACCAGCATGACCTGAACTATTGCTTTTTACACATTTCTTACTTTTCCCCTTCTACATCTGAAATAGCTCACAGTGGGGAAGGACAGATGAGTACATTTTCTTTTGGGGGAGTCTGATTCCCATCTGCAGCTTTCACCAGCCCAGAGTGCATTAGCCACTTACTTTAATACAGAAGAGCTCCATTCAGGCCTTATTAATCACCAGACTGGCAGGCCAGACAAAAGTTCACAACACATATTCCTAGCTCCAGGGCCTGGACTTTCACAAATATCCTCATAGAGTCCACCTGTGGTGAGTAGCATCCCATGTAAGACAATGTCCTTTCTGACTTGTTCCTTTGCTCTTCTGCAGTTGGTTAGCAACATCCAAGCTAAGTGACATAACAGTGTTTTATTCTATTTGAATATTAAGCTGCAGTCATATTGCTTAAAATACTTTGCATCTTTAATTCTACTTTTGTAGAGTGCAGCCCTAAAGCTCTACAGAGCCATATTTCAGTGAGCATCCTGCTCCTATACAGATGATGTAGTGGTTTTTTAGAGAGTTAATCAGAACGCAAAGATCATCAACATATGTCAAAACCATCAAAAGATCCACATGATGCGTAAAACATCCAGAAATAATTTCCACAAGAATTTTTTCATGTCCCCTTATTCAGCTGTTTTCTAGGAAAAATACAGCTTAAATCTATATAGCTTTTGGGTTTGTGAATGTTTGCCTTTGTGGTTGTGGGTTATATTTATGAGGTGCTGTTTGAGACAAAAGTCATCCCAGGCTCATACTTTACTAGTTCAGTAAATTTTCCACACTTTAATGATCAAGCTGCATACTTTACTTGTTACTTTTTAATATACTTCAGTGATCAAATTGTATAGCGTAATGATCAGTTTTTGTAATGTGCCTGAATGAGTTGCATACCTCATTAATTTAGATACATACTTTACAGGCCAAAATTGTAGTGTGTTTGAATGAAGTGAATAATTTAACAACCAGCTTTCTCTTGGAACCTGCACAGGAGCCCAGGAATATGTGTGAACCCAGGGTGGGATGAAATTGCAAAGGCGTGGGAAATTTTGGGTTGAACCCAAAATGAAAATATGAGATTTGAGAGCATCTGGAAGCTGAACCACAGCTATGTACCTGGTTTGTATTTGATTTGTCTTTTCAAAAATGTTCCCTTGTGGATTAATTTGGAATTTTAATGATGTATTTATCCCTTCTACCCCTAAAACAGCACAGAAAACTGCTCAAGATGAATGCTAGATACTGAAAAAGGAGTACAGGCTCCAGTCCGGTCATGGACCAAGTATCTAATTTTTTTGTTGAGGTGGAAGATATTTGGGGTCTTGGAGGACTTATTGTTAAAGAGACTTCATGGTAAAACATACACTTTTGCAGAACTTGTTCCCAGGAATTGTGCAGCTTGACAAGTTATTAAGGAAGCTTAGCGCCTACTTGGAGGATGAGAAGATGTTACAGCAAACCCCTAACAAAAGCAGCTACTTATTCTAAAGTTAACATGGAAGCTTGCTGGCAGGTCAATATTACAGCACACAAATACATTCTTAGAATAATTATACAGGTATTTCATACAATTGGTCCCTGTGATGATATGACTCAGTTGAAACTTACTGAATTTGTATCAGCATAAAAGCAGGAAAGGGGGAAATGCTGCATTTTCTAACCTATACAAAATAAGCCACTGTTTCGCACTTCAGAACCATGTAATCTATTATATCTGTTAAGACTGCATTTTAATATTAATAAGCTGAAAATATAAATGTTTAAAAATCCCCCCCCATCTATTTTTTAAATAACTATAATTAAATGTAGCCCTGCCATTAAGGACAAAGTAACAGTTGCACTACTATAAATATTAATGCTAAATTTACAGAGAATAAAATACATTTAAGCAACCTTATAAAATTTTTACTAAAGCTACGCTTACAATAAGCACTTCAGTGAAGCTATGCGTATTGGCAACTGACATGTATAGATAAAGTCTCTAACTAGCTACAGAAACCTATAACACATTACATACATTTGGAGCTGTTTGTGGTTCCTCCTTTATTCAAAATCTGTGGTCCCTCCTCTTCCTTCTTCTCCCATGAGAAGTCCTGCAATTATTTGAACCCTGACAGACTTGGACTTGGGACATGAAGAGGCTGCAGCAGATCTCACTGGTTTTCCAGCTTCTACTTTCTGACATAAGACTTAATCACCATATAGCTTCATACAGATTTGTTTAACACAACATTCTATTATCGCCATGGCAATAAAGTGGTAGGCTTTTTATACAGTTTTCCATTGGATGATGATTATTATTTTTCCATTTTATTTGTGCTTTGAGCATATACTTTTGAAAACAAAACAGTTACTTCTCAGAATATAAGATGAAAATTAATTTTTATTATTTTTTTTTTTTTGTTAGAACTGGTTTTCATCCAGCTAGCAACCAACTTTCACATCCTTCACCAAATACAGAAATGAGCTGTAAGGTAGTGTTATTTGGACTCCTGCACCCTCAGATGTGCTTATACCCTCTTCCCACCAGTAAGCCAGACTCAGAGGGGAAAAGCCAGAGGAAAAGGAAGGACTATGAAATTAAAATTGGACAGAGAATTCTTTTATTTACACTTTTGATAATATTCCTGCTATTTACAAATATGGTAAGGATTGCTGCACTGATAAAAGGATGTGATTATGGACTGAAAGATCTGTTCCTGCAGTCTGCACCAAGTGAATGACTCCAGGAAAGGCACTGTAGACACAAACCTCTGCCACAGAGAAACAACAACTCTAATTTGAGTTGTTGCAACATGCATATTCAGAGCATCAGAAGACTGCCCATGACTGCAGTCAAGATTTGCTCTGTATTTGACTAATCTCTGTATTTGACCTTCTTGCTACATCTACTCTGCTATTATATGCACCAAGAAATGATGGGCTTCCCACTCTACTCATTTTTCTATCCTGCCACTGCCAGCCCATCTAGACAGTTCAGGGATCACTGGGCATATTTGGATATCTCACATCTTGCATTGGTCAGCTGGGGCAGTATGGCTGCACACTTTCAGCTTTCCCCATGTACAGACCTAAATCTACCCGAGTGTAAGATATAACTCCATAGAGTTGTTTGTAAGGAGATAAGGGTTTCATGGAGTTTAACAGAAATCAGCAGGAATATATATGAGTTGTGCATGCTTAGTCAGTTTTTTAAAGTCTATATTTTAAGGAAATATATTATAGCTTGATATCTCCTCTTATGTCTATGAGGTGGTTCATATTTTTTAGGAAAACTTCCCAGTCTACTATGAAGTCTTCACAAAGGTTAAGGTTCTTGAGAAGGTGCCTGAACTGCTTTGTCTTATAATTTAAAGCAGAAATGGTCAAGTACTTGCTGAAATTCTAGTGATTTAATTACTTCAGTGCCTTCTTTATCAAATAGAGAAAATGCCGGAGAAGCAAGAATTCAAATGACTTAAGCAAATATAGAAATTTCAAAAGAGAAGTCTTTTTTTAGCAAATATTTAGCACTTCACATGGAAATACCTGAGACCCACATGCCCTTTACTTGCAGGTATTTTATACACAGAGAAATAAAACACATTTCTCAGAACCTTACTTAGTTTGAAGCTTTCCTTTCTTTAAAAAATGAGATACAATTGTTGAAATAAGACAAAAATAGCCTGTATTTCTGTGCCACATGTAAATATAAATATGGAAATTAAAAACAACTTGCAGTAAAAGCAAAAAGGCATTCTAACATGTATCCAAACATTCCAGAAAAGGCAGTGGTTAAGACAAGAAGGGAAAGAAACAAAAACATGAGGGATGCCTTAAATAATTTAAATTAAGGTATTTTTAATTAAGCACACCTGGGCATGTTCTATTTGCCTTTTGTTCTCGCCTCAGCTGATAATCTGTGGTGGGGCAAGTTTGTTTTCTACTCTGTAGAGAACTCCATATTACTTCATTCTTATCATCTTCATCTCATTCTGAAAGATTACTTGCTCTGTTCTTGTCCTCCCTTGCTCAGAACACCCAACCTGTTCTTCACGGGAGCTTTCCGAAAGGTTCTCAGGGGAGAAACAGATTTGGTTTAGCACAGTTGCAGCAGGAAGCATACAAGGGAGTAGTTCAAATAAGCAGCAGAAATACTAAGATCTAGAAAAGCTGTGGGTCATATCCACTCTCATTCTGCTACTGACTCACTGTGCCCCCTAGTTTAATTCTGCCCCTTATGATACTGCACATATAAATCACTGATTCCATAAATGAAAAGGAATATTATGCCTTTCTCCACTTCAGGTTAAAGTCCCATTAGCCTGCTAATACTATTACACATTGGCATAACACAGCAATATCTCTTTTACCATTAGAAGTATTCTAAATAATGGGTTTAAAAATGTGTGTTTATTGAACCTGAACCATGTCTATTGGCAAAACAAATGCTAACATATCCCAAGGTCATTGGAAAAGAGTTCTTTGGACACTAAAGAGGATTCTGTAACTTCTGAACATGAAAGTTTGATCTTTGCTTACTTACTGGAAGTCTTACAGGAAAACCGAAGCACTGAGTATATAGCATGCACTGCACCAAGTGTAGTGAAACTGCATGGGAAATGATTACATTGACAGAGGACACACCTGAATTATTAAACATCAAAGTAGAAGAACTTTCATTTGTAGAATGTCATGGATGGGATGTGATCGTTTGGGTTATTTTATTCAACCAGCTGCACTCCGGAAACTATGCTTTTGGGTCTGCCTCTTCTTCACAAAATATTATGCTATATGCTTGTGCCATTAGAGTCCTCCATCACATAGACAGCAGTAACTATTACTCAAAAAACGGTTCAGAAGAAAATTGAGGACTTCCTTATTTTTCTCATGTATCAAAAACGAGAAAGAGTTCTGCTTTTCCGTAGTATCATGGACAAAGTCTGGCTATCCATGAAGAAAATCCCTTGATCCCTAAAAGTTATATTAACTGTCAACTGGTATCCTAAAACCCAAATGGACAACTTATTTATGCCCAAGGCCATTTTTAAATCTTATTGTCAGAAGACAGAACTATGACCTTTAAAATTTCCAGGCATCCCTGCCCATGGCAGGTGGGTTGGAAATAGATGATTCTTAAGGTCCTTTCCAGCCCTAATGATTCTATGATTCCCAAGACACTTAGGGATGACAGGACAAATATCATATTCTATGAATCTGTTGCTAACATTAACCTGTGCGACTGAATTTATCTATCGCTTATTTCAATAACATGGAGAACAGGAAGGCTTTCTCCTCCCCATTTATTGTGAAAAATGTAAAGTGATTATATAAATATTTCAATATCCTGTTCAAGAGTTAATCTATCTGGCCAAAATAGGAATGTGACCCCAGCAAATTTACAGACATCACAGAAATCTCCAAATAGTGTGAAAAAAAGATTTCTGTAAAAAACAAGCATCTCATGTGGTACAACTTTTTTGAAGGCGTGCTTATATGAGTGACATCACTAGTGATGCCTTTGCTGGAAGCCTGCGTTGCCTTGCAGCCACTGATGACAGGGAATTTCTACCATCAGCCACTTTTCCCTTCCCCTCCCTTGTGGGAGCTGCAGCTCCCCCATGGCCACACACAACTGATCAGGCTTTTGTCAGGTTGAAGTTCCCTGGCCCAGGTCATTGGGCAGGAAGACAAGCACTGGTTTTGACACAAGGCAGACAAGAAGACCACATTGCTGGGGATACAGGGGTAGTGAGATCATCTTTGCAGGCATAAGCCTGCCTCTAAATCCATAAGCTTAAACTGGACCTGAAACTGCAAGTGCATGTGAGATTGCTCTACAGTTCTTTGCAAGTGCAATGTTTCTTTCAAGGTTCAAGGTATTTTTGATTGTTCTTTCCTATGCTTGAAAACAATCTTGCTCTGGCATCAAGAATTATTTACTCTAGAGGCTACTGCATTTCAGTAGACTCCAACACAACAGTCTATGACTACTTAATATACAGCATTTTTTCATTCAGGGCTTTCAGAATTCTGCAGAGAAGTGGTTATTTTTATTGCTCTCATTTTACAGGTGGGAAAGCCAGGAAACTTGCTGCTCGACAGCTAATGCACCTTATCTGTTTGTGTCAGAATCAGAAGTGGCCCAGAGCATAAATGCAGATAGCTACAGAGCCCCAGCTGACAGGTGCTAACTTCTGCAG
Source organism: Forpus xanthops (assembly GCA_032466535.1). Taxonomy (NCBI): domain Eukaryota; kingdom Metazoa; phylum Chordata; class Aves; order Psittaciformes; family Psittacidae; genus Forpus; species Forpus xanthops. Next base: position 20,497 of record JASSUY010013038.1, on the reverse strand, counting down.
CCGCTATAATGCACTCATATCTGATCATTTGTCTTTACCCTCAGTTGCTACATGATCCTTTTGTCTGATAAAAACGTAATGCCCGTCTGCAGTAGCACATTATATCTACTTATGATAAGACTCAGCTTAGGAAACTTAACAGAGCTGTTTGAAAGACATGTGATAATTTACATGCTTGGAACACAATTTACAGGCAACTGAAATAGGAAAAGGGGTTTGGGGAAGAGATGAAGGTGCTGATAATGTGCTATCCACTTTTTCATTTCCAGTCCATACCTTCACAAAAAACTCTAGGCTTGACTTGATATGTCTGTTTTGTGGAGTAACTACAATACAATCAAGAAGTCTGCAGTTGTCAGAAGATGCTATTTCTACATAGGGTTAGGTTGCTGGTAGCTCTCAATTAATAGCAGAAAAGTTTTGAAGTCTTTGTGCTAGTCCCCAGCCAGGCAGGAAAAAAATAGACATTAAATAAGATGTGGTGACCACATGAAACTTACCTTGTACAACAAATCATGAGATGATGCAACTATTTCTTTTATCTTAATTAGGGTCTGTTCTAAGCTGAGCATTGCAAAACTTGCAGGTGACGTATCCTACTTTTGTCTCTGTTGGTATTATATGCTCTGCCATCATCAATTGCACTTAGGAAACCAAAATAAGAGAGCTTGCTGTCATGAATGCTGATTCCTAAGCTAAAGGAAAAACACAGAATGAGGTATCAACGACTTTGAATAATTCTCACTGTTGTCTATGCTTATTAATTATTATGAAGTATTATTTGTACTGCAGCAGCACTTCAGGATATGCTTGTGCTGTCAGTGTGTAAATCCTGTTAGTTACAACCCAAATTCTTTCTCAGGTCTAAGACACCAACCCTGTCACTTAAATGCAACTATACTCTCATATGTAGTTCCAGGACAACTTCCAGATGCTCAAGAGGAGCCCTAGTTTACCCTGGGCCCAAATGCAAAACCTTGCAGTCCATCAGCATTAACTTTGTGGCTTTTAAACGCAGCACAGTTCTTAGATCACAATCTGCTGAGGAGCTTACCATTCAAATGTGGCTAGAGGACATGGTAAGCTCTCAACCTTGTCCTTGAATCTCCTTTTCATGTCACGGTGTAAATGCAGCCTAGTAGACGCTGTTGAGGAGTAGATCTTCATTGTGCCAAGTCCTGGTATTTTCCCTTGACTTTCTGGGAATTGACCTTACAAAAATACTTTGACTCACAGATGCTGAAGTGCTACAAAAGCCTCTCAATACATTGTGATTGTTACAATTCGGACAGAAAGAAGAAGAACCACATACCCTGTCTGGTAAGCTGTCACCAGGCACAAGCTAAGACATTCAGTACCACTCCATGGTACATTTCATGGATGTACCAGCACAGGTCTAAACTCACTCACAGTTTCTCTACCACATGGAAGGAAACCAAACCAGGCTCCATTCAATGCTTTTCCTTATGTTTGTAATAGAAGGCCTTATCTTTCTTTTCAAACTGCACTTTGCACAGCTTGTCAAGCCCATAGAGGATTATTTTACATGTTCTTGCCACGACTCAGTCTCACTCTCTCAGGCACCCACTCATTCACTGAGCTGCATAAGGCCCAGCAGCTGCTGCAACCACTGACTTGTGGCATGCAGTGTCCTGGGAGGATTTGTCCTCTAATCGCTTGTGGTCAGGCTGTAACTGGGAGCCCAGTCCGTGGGCACTGCAGGCTGCACTCACAACTTGCTGAATTTCTTCCTGTCAGCTAAAACATCTGCTGGATCACAGATGCTGGGGAATTTCATGTTCTCTCACATTGGAAATTCAGGGGGTTACAGAGCTGAATATGGATAGCTCCAGGTAAAAATAGTGAATATATTTTTGCATCAAATATCAGCGTGGGGAAAGATGAGCTCTTGAATATGATTTGGGAAATTGTTTTTGTAAAGGACTTTGTTACTAAACTGAAATATTTTAATTCAAAGATGTTTTATTATAAAAAGACTAGAATTAAGGCAAGTTTCACATATACAGAAAATAGACCATTATAAAAGTTATTTAGGATAAAATACTAAAAGATGAATAGCACTAACCATTACATGAAAAATTGCTTTCCTCCAATGTCCTGTGACTTGAGACCACTTACTGAAAAGATATCTGGTATATCTTAAAAAAGGACTTCAAACCTGTCTAATGAGCCTGTAGAGTTCGTCACCGCAAGGGGTTCAATAGCAGGGGCTTTCCCTGCTCTTGCTTATAAAGCCAGCATAAAGCTAGTGCAGTCAGTCTGGGGAATTTCCTCTTACTGAGCAACAAAGTGTCTCCAGACTATAATATATATTAGGTTGTTTTGATACAGAACCATTGACTCCTGTGGAATTATTCCAGATTGACCTTAGAGTTACCATCTATGTAGAGATTTCTAGTAGATCTTACTAATTTCACAGTCAATAGCAAGAACTGTAGATTGCTTGCACACATGTACTAGGTAAACAATTCCTGTGCTCCAGGGGAAAGGATGGATATTTTTAATCTTGTATTCCACTTTTTTATTAGAATTATGGTCAAAGCAAGTCCTAGTAACCCAAGACTTGACAGAGGAGATGGCCCCACTACACATTTCCTTGTTTAAAACCGAGTTACTGTAACATACTTTTATCATCTGTTTCCACAGTAAATCACTGGGGACCAATGCCTCAGCTACCAATCACCAACATATCCAGTTACAAGAATGCCTAATTAATGGGGAGAGCCAGTAAAACAAAGGAGAAGCTTTATAAAACAGGCTGGAAAATAAATTAACTATAGACCCCATATCTGCTAGTAAGAAAAAAAATATTCAAGAGCCCTGATTTTGCATCTTGCAGCTGCACAGCACTCCCACATACTACCCGTGTCAAGCTGGCTCCAATACTGGAGACTGTGTGGAAAAGGAAATAATCAACACCATTTCAGCAGAGAAATAAATTGCCAAGTGGGCATTAAAATTTTAGTAATAAAACTAAATGCATATGCTAATCTACTCTGCATTATTTAGAAAAGACTATTTTGGATCAAGAAAGGAATAATCTGCACAAAATTACAATGAATAGAGGTGTTTATCATCAAGAGGTCTTTGAGAAAGAAACAAGCAGCAGATTCTTATTAAGGTTTCAATTCATAAAAAGTTGATCACCCAATTAAAGGTGAACTGTGAAAAGACTTTGTTAATTTTATTTCAAAAAAAGAGTCTGGTCTGGTAGGCTCTGGAGAACAAAACCCAGTGCTGCCAGGCGTATAACCTTTGGGGGACTATTTGGTGCAAAGAACCACAGTACCTAATGTGGGAGCAGGTCCTTTTTGTTCTTCAGCATTTACAAAAGATTTTTCTTCTTATTCATATTAACACAGAAAATTAAAAGCACAGTCTTGCATAGCAGCAGCACTGGATTATTTGATTATTTCTATTTTATAACCTGAATTCATTCTGATTATGTTTTGTATAACATATGTTTCACACACTTGCTCTTCTAAATTGAAATTAAATTAATAGATCAAGCTAGCAAACAAATACAAGTATTCAAAGCATACTCCTTATGTAAGAAGCCATTTTACTCCTGTTACCTGTAGAATTAATCAAGTTTTTCCATGCCTGTGCAGTTTGACACATATGGATATCTCTATTGGTTTTAACATAGCTTCTTATATGCTTAACGCTAAATGAAAGCTTAGTTCTGCTAAGGCTTTGCTGGGTGTGACCAAAGAGGCACTTAGGAGATAATCATACAAACCTGTTTAGAATACTGTTGAACTGATTGTGATCAAGGTAATAGTTGAATTTTTGTAGTACCCTGTGCAGGTCACATAGTGTACCATAGCCATCTCTATTTTTATCTACAATATGAAAAACCTTCTTGAAATCTTGGAAGTAATCCCTAAATTTATCCCTGAAAGAGAGCAGATGTTTATTTTAGCTTCTTTGTTAAATCAGATAAAAAGGATATAAACAAATACACAAAATAGGGGTAGGGGGGCAGAGAAAGAGTTTGAGCTTATTTGTATGTGGTAAGTTCGTTTATAATTTATTCAAAGACTGCCAAATTGTTCACAAATAAACCTCAAACCCAACTCCCTCCCCCTTCCATTTAATTTGCACATAGAATTGCATGGCTCAAGCTGCCTGTGATAAAGAAATGCTTCTTGGGAGATTAACTGCCTACTCTCCCAGCTCAAAACTGCAGGTGCAATGCATTGCTCTCTCTTTTAAAGTCTGGCCAGAGAAGAGTTACAAAATGTTTAATACAGCCATTAAAATGGTAAAAGGTACAGCTGCATATTTTTTGCAATTTGAGGCTCCTGGAAATTTGACATAACAAGAACAACTACTTCAACAAAACCAGTTAGATCTGGCCAAAACCTGAACTAGCACAGGGCCTGATCCCTGCCCAAGGGAAGAAGTGCAGAGCTTCTGTGGACTCATGTGGACTTTGGATCAGCACCTTACACGTAATTGAATTCAGGCCTGGTGTGGTTTAGCCCCAGCCCACAACTAAGTACAAAAATCTTGAGTCTTCTTCCCACTTTATTTTGTCACTTATATTTCACTGACACCAGGGATCTCTTGATCAAACCTTAGAAACCCAAGCAATCTACCTCTTTGCCTCTTGATTCAACCAAGGTTCTCTATGTTGTGGCTAAAGAAGACAAAGCAGGCACAAACATCTCTCATTACTGCATGTCTTCATCTAGCAAAGGGGCCTAAGATTAATGTAAATGAGAATAGTTGTGAATTATGTCTTGATGTAGAGTACCAAGTATACATAAATTATCTACATATATTCATCACTTCCAAGATGCTACCCTTATGGCAAAAATAACAAGTTTGGATCTGGGTTAATACCTACAGCCGCACTCCATTTGCTTTGGGATTGCTCTTTCTGACAGCACTAGGGTTCAGAGTGTGGAGGCTGGGCTCTTTAGAGAGTCAGCATTTGTAGTATAAAAGGAATATTACAGTGATAGCACAGTTCAACAGTATAACCCACATAGTCAGGCATGATTCATTGCCTCAGCCTCTCATCAAGCCTGTCAATGGATCTACAATTTCAGACCAGTTCACTTCGCTCCTTGTTAAGCCCCTATCCATCAGTATCTGAGCCTTATATCTTCCCCATTGCATGAATATGTGCAATCAGTTATTATAAGATCAACATGGGACAGGATAAATTTCATATGCCTTTTAGCTATACTCAGTCTTTTCAGAGCTTTACAAACTCTCATGAATCTCCTCAGAGCTGTCTATTCTCAGCTCCAGTAATTGATGCTGTCTTTCCTCTCACAGCATTGCAGAATCCTTGGTTTTCCATTTGTTTTCAAGAAGCCTGAAGTTCAGTATAGCCTTTACAAGAGTAATACATTTTCCATGTCAGAATCTGTCTTTTTGGAGTTTTCAATTCATATGAATGAGGTGTAATTTCCCCACAGCCCTCAGGGTCCAGGAAACACCATTGTGTATGCAAACATCATCACCTACATTAAAAAAATCTGAATTATGATATGACTTAGGAGGGTTCTTAGCTATTTATTATATGCTTCAGACCTATTATACTGTTATGGACTAAATTGGGAGTATCAGAATCTCTGCTTAAGCAAGTTTCAGCTGGAAAGAAACCATTTTTCAATGATACTTCTTTCAAGTTCAGTGACAGTATGGATCACTTCTCAGCTTCACAGATTGCTTGAATTGCCTTTTAACAGTTTTAACTCAGCTCACCATTGTATTCATCATATCAGGATATCTTTCATTCCTTACAAATCATTTCATGTCTGAGCCACTGAACAGGGCACCATTGCTAGACAAAAGTTCTGGGACTAATATTCAAACAAATAGAGCGTTAATGTATGCCATAACATGTTATCCAAATGAAATACCAGGCTAATGCCCTGTTCAGATACTTCCAACAGGTTCAGGTGAATCAACATCTGGTCTTTCACATTTTCCAGCAGCTTTGTGAGTGTCCTGTTCTCCGTGAGGCTTGTGAGGTCTTAACACATTGACATTACTATGCTCTTGCCTTTGAAGTGTGTGCTGCTAAACACAGAAGACTCTGATATGATTGTTATATATAGGCTCAGTATGCAATGCCCTCGCTAACCACAGGCAGTAACCTTCATGACTTTCTGCACTGTGTCATCTTCTGTATAGCCTTACAAACCTTTCTTTCACCACTTTCTCCTAAAATAGGGTATTACTTTTCTATAATTGTATTTCCAAGTGTTATATCATTCCCTGTGTTGTTTTCAAGAGAAGACTCCTTGAATGTTCTAGAAAGTATGTTTTTGATTGTTTTTGATTAGTAATTATTTCTTCAATGTTATTGTCAAAATGAATGGTTTTACCTAAAAAAAAAAAAAAAACCACTGAAAGTCACACTATGTTTATGCTCTAGAAGATGGTTTTTCTTTTGCCTACAAAGTGGTTCCTCTCATCTCTGACCATAACAGATCAATAAACAGATACGTGATATTTCTTACAATTGAGTGCAGAGGTAGAGCCCTGCTCTTTTGGTTTATGCCTTGAATCACGGTGTTTACAAGTGCCCTGGAAACACAGACCACATGTTTCCATTGATGATATTTTTAAATAATACTGCTTATAAGTCATCTTTTGAAAACTTTGTCTTCTAATGCCAATATACCTAAAATCAAGAGTTGTCTTTATCAGTGCCTTTAATTTGGGAATTCTTTTTCCAGTTTACTGCCCAGTATGTCCATTTTGTGTAGCAACTCGAAAGCGACTTATACAGATTGCCCATGTGGTATGACCTCTCATAGAGCATTTACATGTTAACAGGCCTCTGAACACTCTTGTTATCTTCATGGATAGCATATTTATAATGACTCTGGTTTATCTTGTTGGCAGTTGATCTTTTATGTTAATTTTCTCCCCTTACATTTGCATTTCCTTCTAATCCTATTACCCAGGTCCTCTTGGATACTTGTTTCCAGATTCCCTACTGGTTTTCTCTCTACTTGATTTCTTCAGTATCTATTTAAACAGTCACAGTTACTTCAAGTGAATGGCTTTTCCTACACTTTACTGTGAAAACTCAAGAATGGTCTTTAAGCCTACATGAAGTCTTTGAAGACAGAATCTGCTGTAAAGTGGTCTAAAAATGCTTAGTCTTAACTTCCTTTATGAAAGGAAGCTTGGCTGGATACAGAAGAAGAACATGAATTCATATTTTTTTAATAAAAAAGTATTCATATTTATAAAAACATATGCAGTCCTTTTGCCTGAAAATATTCTTTATAAGGCAGTGTCTGTCTGAAACATACATTTAGCCACATTGGATTTAAGAACAATATCAGTGACTTGTCTTTTCATCTTGCTGTTGCTAAATGGCTCTTCCATTTTTAAACTTCCCACCATTACACCCACATAATCTAGCTCCCTTATGAGCTTCTCTCTCAAAATCAGTGGAATATTTCTAGTAGCAGACATTGCTGTGAAAATACAGCTCTATATTCTGTGGCTACTTTATCTCTGACGCTGCTGGGTACTGATCTCCTGTATGTTCTTTCGTCAGACTCACTACTTTAGCCAAGTCCAGGGCTAGGGATATTTTAGAACAAATATTAGCTCTTTCTGCTTAAATTGCAGTATTTATCTTCACTTTTCAATTTAAGTCCATACAATCCTACAGTGGGAATTAAATTCTCAGTAGATGCCCCCAGTTTCAGCAGTCTTTTTTCATATGTAGATATTCCTAAAACAAAATTTTTACAGTGTAACATCAACTGAACACCAGTTTTGTCCTAGCTTGGCTAAACTGTAATCTGTATCTTAGATCATAGAGTTACAGAATCATAGAATTGTCTAGGTTGGAAAAGACCTTTAAGATCACTGAATCCAACCATACTCCTGACATTGGCAAGTCCAAAGCTAAACCGTACCCTAACCACCTCTGCATGCTTTATCTGATCACTTAAAATGGAATCTCTGAAAATGCATGCCTACTTGACTGATCCATTATTTTAAGATCAGCTAAAAATTCTTCAAAGAGTTCTTCCTTCTACATTCTCATATGAAACCTTTCAAAAGTTCAAGGTTCCTTAGGAGTGCAATACTCCTTCAACTTACTTTTTGTAGCTGCATGGATTGCCCTCTCACCCTGGCTTGGTTTCATGCCATTAAAAACTTTGATAGCTCCTACTACTGTAATATTCCAGAAAATAGTTGTGGGCTTCCTTGTGATTAATCTAGCCACTGTATATAGGTTTCAAAGCATGATGTGAATCTTGTCAGGGAAACTGCAATATTGCCAGTGTGTTTTAAAGTCTCTAAAAGCCCCTAAAGAGCTATCACCTTTTCTCTTACTTTCAAATATCTTTTTTCTAGTTAATTCCTTCCCTTTTTTCACATTATTCTCCTGTTACCATGTGGTACTTGGTTTACACTTACAGCAAGGCTTGTGTTGGAAATAGTATAAAAGTATTTTGCAGAGGGTGCACATCAGTCAGAGAGCACTTGCATTGCACTGAAGCTGCCTTTACTGTCTTCAAGCTCTATGTATCTAATTACTGACTAACCAGCTTAGACTCATTCAACCTCCTCTTAGATATGAGACCCTAGAGATCCAACATCTGCTAATTACATCTCTGAGTTTTAACTTTCATTATGTTCAGAAGCCTACAGACTTTCCAGCAGAGGCACAGATCTAAAATCTCCTGACAGAGGGTTTTTTCCTACTTTGAGTTACTGTAATGTGCCACAGTTTAAAAATCATGGCTTTACAGTGGCAATAGTGGAGGAAAATGGGGGCTGAGGCCCAGCAAGAGATCGAGAGTCACACTAGGAAGCAGGATAGAGCAGCCAAAAAAAGCCAAAACCAGCTGAACGCACTAAAGGCAGATTAGTGATTTCAGTGAGAGACCGATCTCCTCCAGCCTCAGAAGACTGTTGAGCACTGCTCCTTCCACCTTGCAAGGGTGTACCCTGAAGGTGTGACATGGTCCACATAGTATCCTTCCAGCAGAAAAATATGGGAGCCCTCTTCAACTGTATTATTACCTTTAGTGTCACTCTTTATCACTGCTATCATATTCTGCTTAAATCTTCTCAAAGTCTTAAGTAAAATAACAATTTTTAAAATTCACACTTTTTGAAAACTGAGGCATTCAACATTTTTGGACTGATAAAAGGTTTCAAAGCAGTAATTATTCCACTCACAGCAGCAAATATGTGCATGAAGAAAATGAGGTTTGAAACCATAGATCAAGCTACAATGCCAAAAAAAATACTATTTTCTTGCAAATGTTTTGTATTTTTCTTTAAGAGCTTGAGAGCCACTGTTCAATGTCTGTTTCTAATTTGGGCAATTTGTCCCTGTGAGTTACAACAAAAGCAAAAGGAAGTGCATAGCAGTATGTTTTGAATGGTAAGATGCCCGTAGCTTTTTTCTGCCACACAGTATGTAATCACAAGGCACTGATACTGCTCCAAAGCTTTCAGGGTGACATTCACAGCCCATGCAGAAAGCCAGAAGAAAGGACACAGACTGGATGCAGCCACTGTGTAAATAGGATTTAAGCAAGATCACAAAAGAGAGAGTGTGTGCTGCTCCCAGCACTGCGGAAGTGAATCTTATAACCAGTGAATTCACACCTCAGGTGAATATCTCCTCTCAGTCCAAATTTGACAGGTGAAAGGAGTCAGGTTTCCAATTCATTGAGAAGGAAATGCAGGCCAAGACCCTGGTGGATCATCATGCTTAGGTTCTGCAGCCACTGCATCCATTTTCCCGATCAAGAGAAGCTCTCCTTACATTGACCTTTACAGAAGGAGGGCGTGGTGCACGCCTGTGCTTCCCTTATCTCAGCTGTCGTGATGTGGTCCTGGAGTGGAAGGCTGACAGCCGACTGGATGCCTGCCTTCATAGCCACCACATGGACAATGACTATGGCTTAAGAGTCATTTTTGTCTTTCCAGGGCCTTATGTGAAATATGAGGAGTCACAAGGCCTGGATTCAACTCCTCTTGCGCTTCCAGCTTTCCAAGAGAGAAAATCAGACAGGAACTGCTACCATAGGACTGCTCCCACCAGTCAGGAGGTGGGTGAGGAAGTGTGGGAGACAAAACCAGAACATTCAGCAGAACTGAGAGGTGGCAATAATTGATAATAAGACATAGTTTTGCAGACCACGAGCTATTGCTGTGAACTCATTCCCAGGCAAAGCTGCAGATGCCAGAAGTTTCATTAGATTAAGAACAGAACTGGATGTCCTATATGTTAATCAAGAAAAGCAGAATCTAACGAGTAATTAGAACATAAGTTTTTGAGAAGGCTGTAAGTCCTAACTGCATACTTAAGCCAAATGCTATCATTGCCCAGGACAAGACAGCCCCAGTGCAGGGGGTAGAATATTCCACATTATTCATATTGGAAGGCTGCTTCACCTCTACCTGAAAGATTTGGTTCCAGCTGCTAGCATGTAACTGAATTGTTATATTTGACTCAGTCTGATAATTTCTGATTTCCTCCAAATTATGGTTAAGCAACTGCTATGCACTTGCATGTATGTACTTGTATACATGTATGTATAGTTGTCATATACATAGCTCTATACATAGTGGTTGCTATGATAGGTTCTCAAAAGTAAATAATTCTAAAGGATGTGGACCTGCCAGCATGCCATATCATGACTATTTTATTTTTACCCAGCATGTCTTCCCCATTTGTTTAACTACTCTCCAGCTGCTTCAGGATGAGTATTTGCATCTTTGAGACACACCGCATAATTTCTGCTTGCAGCACAGCATCTTCCCAATTTCCAGAGATGCTTCTTATTTATAGCATTGCCTTGCACTTGGCATTGCACTAAAATAGAAAGTTTCTAGGAAAGAAATAGAAGGTTCCTGGCCAAAAAAGCTCTTCATCCAAATGTAAGTCTAGAGACAACTGGCTGGTACAACAAATGGAGCAGAAGACCCCAGTATGAGAGAGTTAAGGCCTAAGTTTCACATCAGGGAGTTACAAATACAGGAATAAGCAATACCTACAACACAGCATCTGCCTAAACATCTCTGTTGTGGAAAGCCCATTGATACCTGTGGGTGTCCTTAAGTGCATCTTTATGTCAGAGAGATTCAATGCAGGTGGGAGAGTTATGAGGCAGAAAAGACAGTCTTGCACTTGATTCCTTCAGCATTTTTGAGATACCGAAAGCCAGAATTTAAAGAAGCAGGGTAAAAAAGCAAAAGCTGTAGCTGTGTTTTGTGAGGGTTTTCTTTTTGTCTACTGATTTCCCAAGCTGCCTCTTTATCTGCAAGACAAGGTTGCTCTTTGTTTATGAGTGTATCACCTTTACCAACAATGTCCCAGGGAATTACAATTTTTATCAATAATAATTTATTAGTTCCTACAACTTCCAGACACTTCCCAAACACAAAAGAAAATAAATCTGTGCTCTTGGGTGTACTTTTGTACATGTTTTTTGCTCCTGAGGTTTTATATTCCTCAATGAACGAACGAACAAAAGAAAGAAAGGAAGGAAGGAAGGAAGGAAGGAACTGCTCAGGAGAAGAGTGAAAGCACAAGCAGAAAGCATAAATATCCAGATGGTGTCTGTTCATAACCTGGAAAAATAGTTTTAACAGCACTGTGCTGGGGCAGAAGATTCTTCTGCTGCTTCAATCTGCTGGCAGGTACAGGAATCCTACAGAAGCAGAAGGCAAATCACTGCTGACTCACAAGGGCAAGTGTGGGTCATTAGACTTCACTGGGTGTGGGATATAATTTTGTCATATGTTTGCCAAATACTTTTCTGAGAAGCAGTGACCTATTAATTCAGTGAGTGTTGGTTTTGTCTGAGGCAGAGAGCCTCTTGCTTGGAGACAAAATGATTATTTCTGTCATGGGCCAGGGTCCATCCTTGTTAAGGCTTGTTTTTGCTGCATCTACAAAATCTAACAATTTAACTAGCTGCTAGAGGGATGTGAAACCAACTGTGGTTGCTACTTAGCCTTCATCCAAGGGATAGGGTAGGATATAGGACCAAGGTGTCCTACATCCCCATGCAGCACAGCTGCAAGAAAAGCCCCTGTAATTAGGTAGGTCTAAGTCTACATTGCCTGGAGCAGTCTGAGAAGAGACCTGCAGGTAACAGAATTCCTTTTGCTCTTCTCCCTCAATCTGAGCTGATTGCAGTGTTAGATCTGGAACCACAAGCTGAGATTATATCAATAAACAGGCCAGGGATTGCTCGGGGCACAGAGGCCAGCTGGCACATCTCTGCTTGTGAACCTTCCTAGCTGCTGAAAGAGAGCAGCTGCCTGCAAACTGCCTATCAGGAGCAGTCCTTGAAGTATTCTTGCTCCCAGACTGCGTTGGGAGTGATCAGAGAAAACATGAGCTGACACAGGGCAAAACATGATATGACTGGTTTGGCAGTCTAGCAGCATAGATGACTGAGTCTGGGAATGTCTCAGGATGTTCTGATTTGTCAGTATAGATGCTGCCATAAAGTCTGTAAAATAAGTCATATGAACCATGGAGAATATCTGTGAAAAAGTCTCACAGTACACACTGAGCTAGGGCTACCTGCTCCAAATCAAGAGAGTTACACTATAAATAAGCTTGGTCCAGTACCTTCTGAGATTACTCTTCAGAGTCTTTTTTGTTTTTAATTGCAGTTGTAGTATAGTAATCTTCTGTCATCTTAAACTGAACACAAACATAGGAAGTTATATGCTAAGGTCATAAATAACTTACTTGATCTGCTTTTTAATTTATTTTACATGCAGAGCTCTAGTTTGATGTTTCTGCTTTGACTGCTTCTTCTGTTGATTGTTCTATTGGGCTTGTAAATGTCCACAGATGTCCGCTATGTTTTCTGCTGACAACACTTGTCATAGTTGTCTGCTGTGGCCTGTGTCAGTGGGTGCAAACTATCCCCAGCTTCTGTAAAAATTCTTGGTAAGACATGCTTTTGCATCTGTACCACACCTTGAGAGAAAAAAAATGCTCCTTTTAAATATTCATGTGTTCCTCACAGAGAAGCATTACAGATGTCCTTAAGTGACTTAACAGCTTAAATATCACTTTCTTCCCTTCCTAATGGAGGCGCCATACTACACTGAGAATGAGTATGTCAATGTGTATGTCTCTTTATATGAGACTTGAAAGATAGAGCATATGCATTGTAGTCACAGAGTCGATTCTGAAAATAATACCCTGAGGACCAAATTGTCAGGGCTATTCTCCAGCTCTCAGTACTGCTGCCTTTCAGTGTCTGGCTTGAGGTACAGAGAACCGGGCTCCTAAAAATACAGTCTTGAGTGTTTCAAACTGGTCACAAGTCTGAGACACTCAAAATTGTAATCATACTTCAGAAGCATAGGTTTAGGTTCATAAACACTTTTCATATTTTCTTGGGTATAAACTCTTCCATAAGCTCTTTACATTGCAGTTTCTCTCCCACTAGTGCTCTGATGCATGGTAATGCCTAATTTAGACACAGCTTCACTCTAATTCCTTTATTCAAGTTACAGACATATCAGGCACGTAAGAGATTTTAGCTATTCTATAAAAGGAGTGGCTGATGGGAGTGAAGTTGTGCAGTAGAAAACTGCATAAAAAAGATACTCTGCAATGTGCCACGGCATCCATAAGGAATAATAATAAAAAAAAAAAAGTAAAATCTAATGGGGTAGAAAATAATTCAGAGATGAATCTGTGCTAAAATATCTACATAGTTAATGCAGTTTGAAACCCCAATGAAATACACTCAGGTTCTATATGTTTGAGAGAGTGATTATTTTTTTAAACAGACCTATAATGAAGGTAGCTTTTTATATAATGTCACATACAGCTGACATCTATGCCATTTCACACACAGTTTATAGCACAGCTCCTCTGTTGTAGGCAGACAAGTATTTTCCCCCACTTCACAAAAAATTACTTATCTGTAAAAACATTTCATGATATTACTTGCCATTTTACACAGCATGAAATTACCTTTCTTTTGTTATGTATTTTGGTATGTAGTTTTTTTCTTTTGACTGAATCATTTTTATTTATGTTGAACATATTGAAAGTAAATTTAGTGCTCTGAGGATGAGAGGCTGGGAGCACTGCCCTCAGGCAGATACGCAATGTGGATTGTCCTCGCCTCCTTGATGGAAGCTTTGCATTTCCAATCTGGCCCAAGACACCTGAAGCTGACTTTCCCTCATCACAAACTCAGGTAAGCATTTTTGTGTATAAGCAAAATTGAAGCAAAACAAGTTAATTTAACCAGTGACATAAGGTGCCACCCAAGAAATAAATGTGTGTTGAATTAAAAGGATCAGTAAGACTGAAGCAGAGAGAAAGACCTAGGTTTGAATTAATTGGAAGCTGATGGATCTAATTGTATCCTTGAGCTTAGTATGATAAAACATAGCTTCCTGTAACACTGTCATGATCTGAGGTCACAATCATAACAAAAGATTTCTCATGCAGTGTAATCTATTGTCATTCGCTGCACTACCAAAGGCTCTGTAATCCTATAAAAGATGCATTACTGCAAGAGCTAATAATTTAGAGTTGTCATACCTTGCCCAAAGCTGCTTAAATTCTTCCGGGGTGATTGGAATGCCAAATCTGCACATGACTTTCTTCAAGTCCCTCGGCTGTATAATGCCATTTCCTTCACTGTCAAATTCCTGGAAACTCTGGAATGTAGAATAAATCATCACTAATAAGAACCAACAATTTTGACAAAATGTTTGATCTCTCTATAAGCTTAATGAATAATGGGAATTGAGAAAGATATGGAAAGTCATGCATGTCTGAGTTTAATCTTTTAATGTGTTTTCATTTGATTTTTACTGTTTCCTGCTTTCCACTATGGATGAGCAATTGACAAAAGCTTGAATTGGGATTGTCATCGCAAGTGTTTAGGTGATGTACTTGCCGCACAAAGTTTCTTACTGATGGCAAACACAAGGGATATATGATCATGAGAAGCTTGCATGCAGCTGTGGGTATGCCCACTACTGAAGCATGCCAGTGGAGGGTGAAGGCACTGGTAAACGGCAGACCTTCAAATTTTTTCCTCAGCTTGTTCTATACCTAATATGAATTAAATTTGCTTTAGTTTTTAGGTGGTTGGCTGGGTTTATTGTTTTTCTTACCACTCATCTTGCAAACTGAGACTACCAGGCCTACCTTATAGCAGCTTTTCAGTGACCAAAAGGGGCCTACAAGAAATTTGGAGAAGGACTTTTTACAAGGGTATGTAGTGATAAGACAAAGAGGAATGGCTTTAAGCTGTCAGAGGGGAGATTTAGATTAGATATTAGGAAGACATTCCTTACTGTGAGGGTGATGAGGCACTGAAACAGGTTGCCCAAAGAAGTTTTGGCTGCCCCATCCCTGGCAGTGTTCAAGGCTTTGAGCACCCTGGTCTAGTAGAAGATGTTCCTGCCCATGGCAGGGCATGGTGATGATCTTTAAGGTCCCTTCCAACCGAAACCATTCCATGATTCTGTTATTCTATAAAAACAGCATCCCCACTCTAGGATTCTATAATTCTAAGATTTACACAAGCATTTAATGAAAATTATATTCCTTTTCCCTTCTGCTACTCTTTTTGTCCAAATATTGCAACTATTCAACAAGAAGAAAACACTGTAGTCAATGATTCACAATACTGGGCAACGCTGGGTGTCAGCTTAAGAGTAGGTTGTATGTACAGCACATAGTCAAACTGGCCTCAGATGAAGCCCATTATTACTGTTTTTACAATAAAAACATTAAATAAACCCAACAATAGTAAAATATGAAAGAAGTTTTAGAAATATACATCTACAACATAATCATTACAAAACTTGAATATTATTCAAACTGTTGATTTTTTTTAATCACATAGTAAGTTTTTATCATTAATGAGCTATTTTGCAAGGGTTTCTTTGAATATTTATAGAATCTGAAGATCAACATTGCATAATGTTCTGAAAACTATTAGTGTTGCTTATTTATATAAAGAAAACATTCTTCTTACCCTTGCTAGGTCATGCCATCTGGTTCTTGCTTTGATAACAAGGTAGTAATGAGCGTGATCACAAGCTAGCTCTGCATCCGTTATCATCTGTTTTTTTCTCAGAAAAGAAAAAAAATACAATAACAACTAACTATGTTTTACTTTAGTGGGATCTTTAATCTGCACAAGTTTTCTTCCCTTTTGTTGTTCTTCACAGTAGTGGTGGTTTTGTTTCCTAGTTTCTAAGATACCCATTAAAGACTGTTACTTCACATCTGTGTAAACTTAATTCTTTAAATACTGCCTTATTTCCCCAGCTGCAGGTTAGCGAAGATGTTTTAAATTTTGTAATTCCCTATTTATTTTCAAATCAATGTTGTTCAATTCTCCCTCAAACTCAAGAGCTAGCACGGATCATTTACACACATAGAAGGAAATGTTAATTATCTCAGAAACAATTATATCCTGGAGTGACTCCAGCAAGATTATGCTTGATTTACGTCAATAATGTAGACCAAAACTATCTTTATGAGTCACCAAGGCATGGGGAATAAGATCGACATTTTCAAATCCAGCCACCATTACAAGTGCCTACTTTTTGGGGCCCTTGTGCTTCTGGTTGAGTCCAAGCATGCAGAAGAATATGGTTGCCTCAAATTAGGATCCAGCATAGCTGTTGCAATACACAGAAAACTGACTAAATCCGTGTGCTATGTAAAGAATCCAGGGGACCTTACGTCTCACCATTCTTTGAAATGGTACACCTTCCTTCACCTGAGAAGAGCAGCCCTTCTTTTGGTGCCCAATTCTCTTTAGCTTTTCAAAGCGCTTCCAGTTAGAAAACTGAGGAAAGGCTGGTTATTTCTCTCAAAAGACAGCTACACTCATCATGCTTCATCCTAGTTCCTGTTTCCAGTTATTGATTTGCAAGGAAACACTCTAGACGTATAGCTTCAAAGCCTGGTTCAGCCACCCTCCAGGAATATGCTTATTTGACAAGGATTCTCAGATTAGAGGCAGAGGAATATTGGGTCTGCAGGCCAGGCAAAATGTGGTAACCACATTTGACCTACCCACTGAGTTCCTGTACCACCCATGGCATGTGCAGACAGGAACTTAAGTCCTGGAGAACTGCAGCACTGCAAACTCATGCACTTCCAAGCTGCTAGGAGTCTGGGCCTTGAAAGCTTTTGCTAAGGGCTCCCTTTGGATTTAGAAACATGAATGCCATACTAATCTTTTACAGGTGACTGGGAACATTCTGAATTTTCCCCACTTCCACTGCTGGAGAGATTCCATAAGCCTAAACAACTGATCAACAAAAATAGTCTGAAATCTTAGCAGGGAAATGCAATTGCTCTTAAGGCATCAATCACTTTATTTTCTTTGCTGGACTTCTGAAAAAGTAATAGTATTTGAAATGAGGAAATTCTGGAGCTGTATTCAGAATGTTTCAATTTTCTGCTAAGTCCAAACTGAAACAGAAGTAAGAATGCAAAAGTAATTGGTCTCAGATTCCAAGTGTTAGCAAGACTCAATTATGATCAGTTTCCTTTCTTATTTTGGTCTGATGTCTTTGATTCACCAACTTGTCCAATTTAGGAAGAAAGAAAAAACAAACCAAGCAGATAAATATTACCAACATCAGAGCCAACAGCAATGTTGTAAAAGACTAATAAAAGCTGGGAAATAATCCTATGTGTATATATCACATCTTCACTGCCACAGTGGAGATGAGTTGCTGATCAGGAGCTTTTTCAATCCTGCTGTATCCTGTCATTATTTTTATGAATTTATCTCTGTTTGTATAGTTAAACAGAGTTTCACACTGAGTTTTTATAATGAATTTTTTAGTGCCTAAACACTGTTTATCATTAAAGTTGAGCTCAAACTTTAAAGTTCCAGGCATTTTAAGCAGGATCACTTTTCACAGGAAGGGAGGCTGCAGCATTTTTCTTCTATCCTCCACCCAATTCACTGTATCTTGATGTTTCTATGCACTCCCCCCCCACTCTTGTCTACTCTCAGTGCCCTACCAGTATAAAGGTCTGGATGATGAGGCTTTGGGTTACTGTAATGTGCACCAACAACATTAGTCTCAAATTTGACAGACATTGCACTAGACACCTAATAGCTGGCCACTTCTCCATCCAAAAGGTCATCTGATTCCCAGACCATGTCTCCAGTTCTGCTACTTGGAAGATGCAGGCAAGTTGTCCAGTTTGGAGGCTAGCTCAGCTCTAAGGCTCCAACTCCAGAACCAGTATACATGTTTGACCTTACAGACTTAAACAGTCCCCTGAGGTAGTTCAGGCATTTTAACGCATTAGTTGGATTAAACATGTGGCTTAATGGAGTCATAAATCACTGAGAACTTGGTAAAACCACCCAACTTCAGCTTAATAAAGACATATTTTAATACTATCTTTTTTTTCAGTTATACCAAATAGGAATTTTAATGCAGTATATTCATTTCTGTAAACACATTAGATTACTTTAAGTACTACACAACTTTTTCTTTCTTGTGAGGTGGCATGAGTGGAGGAGGTTCCTCTAGAGTTTCTGGGTGTGGAACAGTTGACAGAATTCTTGGTAATTTAACATGGAGGTCAGGTTCATTCCTGAAAAAACAATGAGGCAAAGGAATTCCTCATTTCTAAGGTGAAGCAGAAAGCTGTCCAAGAGCTTCTGAAAGTCAAGCATGTTGGTGATACCATCTTGAGTACTGTCTGTTTTATGGAAGGCAGAATAGGTGCCCTAACAAGGAATATTTAACTAAATACATTTAACAAGTCAACTACATGTTTTTAAACATAAATTAACAAATGTTCTAGACTCGTTTTGACAACAGGCAAGTATTTTAATGCCATTTGAGAATACAAAGCATTTATAATAATACCTTACTAAACTCTTGGGAAAGTCCATGTTAAACTGCAGTCTTTTTGCTTTCATCTCAAGCACGTACAGAATTGAGCAAAAGTAAATGCATCAAAAAGCCACCCTTATGCAAACTTGCAAATTAACCTCCACTTTCCATCAGTACTATACTAAGAGGTACCTCATTTCAACCTGTGTGCACCCTTAGAAAACCTGTAATGAAGAGGGAGTTCACAGCTATCGATGTACCAGCTGCAAAGCTTCTTCCATTAAAACAGTTGCAAAATGATCAAAAAAAAAAAAGGTGCAATTCTTCAGAAATCTGAAGTAGTACTTCTCAATATGATCAACTTCGCTAGGGGTGTCCAAGCTGGTTTGAACAGAGGATCCCATTCCTGTATGCTGATCTTTCCACTTCTGGCAGGAAATAGGGATAGGGTATACTGATCAAAAGGGTAAGGATTGTGCCTTCTCTCCTTTGTAAGATGTGATCTCTCTTACTCTGTATACATCCATGATGGAAATTCAAGGAGTAACTTCTAAAGATAATTACAGAAAATAATGAGCAAACTTAGAAAAACAGCAAAAAAAAAAAAAAAAACCACCAAACCCTCCTTGCTGTGTGACACAATTTAGGGACTAAGAACTTCTTGAAAGATCATTTTCATGGATCATTCCATGATTGAGTAGAAGAGAGTTACTCTTTTCTAATTGTAGAAGCTTTAATAGCTACGCTCACAAAGGGATGGAAAAAATAACTAAGGTCTTATTTTCCTGGTGAGAGCTATAGAGAAGGCACTAGTAAAAATAAAACCAAAACCAAACCAAACTTTTTGACTTGAAAATTGAATATATTTGAACTGGAAGTTTCTGAGAAAACAGAAGACAAGATATCCAACATAAGTTTAGAGTAATGTTTCTGACAGCTCCTCCAAAGCAACAAATGTTTGTATCAAAATGGCAACCAGCTTCACTGCCAAAAGCAAACTGTGGCTCAATGCTTTTACCCCATAGACTTCCATCAGGTTATCGTTAAGTAGACTGAGAAATTCTTCAGCACTCATGTAGTGAATTTAACATCATTTACTATGTGATTTGGGCTGTTACATAGTGTTGCTCCTGGCCCATTCAAACTGGCATCTGCAATAATGAAATCAAAGTATAGCAAACATCAAAAAACAACATTAAACATATCTGAAAATAGCACAGTAATATAACATAAATAAAACAAAAAAGCCTGCATTTGTATTCTTTACAGGCCAAACATGATGAAGTCCAATAGCTGCGTGCAGTATTAGTGGGGTCCACAGAATTTACAATAGTGGCCTCAGGTGCTATAGTTTTCTCAGCACAAGGTGAAGAAGGTAATCTCAACTGAAAAAATCACAGCTAAGACATGGCCTTTTTCTTTTGCTTCAGCCTTCTCTGGTGCCTGACACTGTCCCACACAACGTCCTTTCCTCTAAGTTGGAGAGACATCAATTTGATAGGTGGACCATTTGGTGGATAAAGAACTGACTGGATGGACGCATGCAAAGACTGGTAGGTCAATGGCTCAATGTCCAGCTGGAGACCAGTAACGAGTGGTGTCCCTCAGGAATCAGTGTTGGGACTGGTCTTGT
>JASSUY010013037.1:18086-51758 GCA_032466535.1 Forpus xanthops | reverse complement strand
TTGGTAGGGTTTTTTGGTTGGTTGGTTGGGCTTCTTTGTTTGGTTTTTGTTTTTTTCCATTAGGTTTTGGGTTTTTTGGGTTTTTTTTTTTGTTTGTTTGTTTTCCAGAAAAGGACATAGGGATTATAGTACTTCAATACAAACCAGTAAGATTATGGTGAAACGAATAAGCAGTAGCACAAATTGTGAGATGCCTGATAAGATCATGCATTTCTGTTCATCACTAGTAAAACCTCAGCTGGGGTATACTTCCATTTTGTTCTTTGTATTTTAAGGAGGATGTAGACTATTGTGGAAAGAGTTGGTTGGAGAACAGTAAGAAACATGGCCTCTGAGAATGACCTGAGAGACTTAGTAGTGACTAGCTTAACAACAAGAACGCTTAAGGATTGATCAGTGCTTGATAAAAATATTCACAAGCATCAAAGTTTGATACAAAGAAGAAATAACCCATTCACTGTGCCCATGGTGTACAGGACAAGAACTAATGACTTTAAGTTACAGCAAGAATAATTCAAGTTACTTATTAAGGGGAAAAAGTACTTCTTGATGGTAACTGAAGCACAGGAATTTCCTGGAAAGGTCATGGAGACCTCATCTTTAGAAATTGTAAAGAAGTGGATAAACAAATATCTGTCAGGAATGAACTCAGCATAGTTAGGAGATGAACTAGATGACCTTTTTGAGATCTCTTTCAATCCTTTTTTATGGTCCTATAATTCAGTATAGTGAAAAAGATGTTTCAGAATCTGTCTGCTTTTGTAGTTAGAAAAAGAATTTATCTTGTGAATTTCTAGGGGTGGAGAATTTTTTATAACAGCTGTAGAGGACCTTTTATTTATTTGCTGGTGGGCCTTAAGTGCACAGTACTTTAGCACATAGAAGGCCACATTATACCATTCTGAGAAATAGAAGCTAATGGGACCCACTTGGGGAATATGGCACAACATCATGAAAGACAAAATATTACAGGCTCTTCTGCAAAATAGATGAATGCAATAGAGCCTTTCAGAACATTTCCAGCATTAATTTTTACCAGTTATAAACCTCTCCCAAGCAACTAAAACCAAATTAATCACTCTCCCCAGAAAAAGCATTTCTAGATACCACAGATCATTAAAGATTCTGCGTGCCTCCTGCTCTTTCCCCTATGTCACTTTGTAGCCTTCCAAGCTGATCTTTTTGCACATGGCCCCCACCTCAGAAAAATACAGATAAAAGCACTTTGATCTTCAGGGTGTTGTGAAGTAGTTAAATTTGAGACCAAGAATAAAAAATAAATACAAGCTCTGGAATACAGACCATGCTGTACTAACAATAAGCTACACTGTGTCACTCTTCCATTTGTAGGTAACTTCTACATCTTGTGCTCATTCAGCGCAGAAAAAGCCAGCCACCACTTTAATACGCAGCAGCAGCCCTCAGGCAGACCCAAAACCGTCTGATGGCAGTCTCCATGTGCTGCCACTTTGTGTCAGCAGACCCACACTCTTCACAAGAGAGCTCCTATACTACCTTCAATTTGGGGGTTTTATGCAGTCCCAAAGAAATGTCACTTAGTACAGTAGATCAACCAATAAATAAATCTCCTTAAAATTCATAGGATCTGTTTCACCCCAATGACTATTATACCACAGACTTTACATATAGGCTGAGTGTGAGAATAAACCACTTTTATATTCAGTTATGCTTTTCTTGAGATTTGTGGATATTCTGTGTGTGTGAGGTGAGGAAAAGAGAACAAGATGGAAAAAAAAAAAGGAAGAAAATGTAGCAAAATAGTCATGGTATGACACAATGTGGATGTAAACCTCGTTGTAAAGGATTTCTCAGCTAGATTAGTTGCTGGGAAGGCCTTGAGACAGTAGAGGAATGTGGCTGGGAAAGTTTTGGGAGTATTACAGGGAGAAGTAAGCAAGATAAGAAGGAAGAAAGAAGCGAGGAACCAGTATCCAATGAGGGGACAACAGCGAGAAGCAAGACAACCAATGAAGAAGTGAAGATACCCACGTGGGTGGTGATAGTGAACCAATTGTATTAGCTGCCCATGCAGGAGGGTACTTTGTAGAACCTATATCAACCCTGGACCTTCAGATAATAAACAATTTCGTTTCCTAACCCAAAACGGGGTCCGTGCCTACTTCTCCACAACACAATGAGAAAGATCCTGTTATTTTTTTTCTTTGATCAAGCTACTGGCCACAGAAAAATAGCCAACATAAATTTAATATGCCAAAGTCAACTTCAGCTGATGTTCCTTCTAGCCATTTGATCTTTTATCTGCCAACTTCCACACAGTTTCCCCACTAGTATCCACACTTAATATTATTTTAGCAATTAAAAATGTGGTTTTCTACTTAGGTCAAGTTTTCCGGGTAACAGACATTTTATTCTTCCACTGCAATATACTGGAGAAATACAATGCCATCTATGCAACAGAAGTGATATTAGTGATATTCTACTGAATATATACTACTAACTCCTAATGACCAAAATGGTTTGTGGTTTTTTTTTTGACCATTTATATGTATTTCAATAGGAAAACAAAGAATTTACTTCTTATTTTTAGTCTAGACTGACACCATGAAGGGTTTATTTTCAGAGAATAAAAACTAATCTGTGTACATAATTATTTTTTAAGAGATTTTTGCTTTATTACATTGTTTGCATGGCTACCAAAAAAAAAAAATAAAGCCCCAAAAAACCTCGAAACCCACTGAATAGTGTTTCTGTGGAACTGCAGGAACTGATAAAAGTCAAGGGAAGAGACCTCTTATACTGAGAGTCTCTGACTGTAAATCTCACTAGTTTATGAGTAGAAAACACCCAAATAATTGTTTTCCTCAGCAGTGCTAATCACCTGTAGCGGCTGTGGACTGTAATTGGTGCTGACAACACTTATAACATTTGGACTCTGTAACTCACTTGTGGTCCTGGCATATAGAAGACAGACCGCTCCAGCTGGCACTCATTTGGGCTGAGGCAGCAGACTTTGCTGAATTTCAGGTTGTTTTGATATGGACAATGTACACTTTCCCATCTATAAAAAATTAGATGCTTGATAGCAGCTGTAGGGAAGAAGACCCCCAGTCTTTCCTCAGACTGCCCTGTACACCTTAAGTACGGTCATGCTACAGGCATGTTTGCTACAAGCAAACTGAGATAAATTGAGATTGCATTATTTTTTTTTCATGACCTATACTCATACTTTGTTCTATTGGTTTTGACTTTGGCCATTTTGTTTCCCATGGTCATAAGAGGTATCAGAGGATCTTGTGAGCTGTAGGTTGCCTGCAAGCCACTGTTTAAACATCTTAAACGTCTGCATGTTTAGCATCTGCAGAGCCTATGACACCACCAAGAGAATGAAATGCTATAACTGAATACTAGACATTTCCACTGAGACTGCTTCCCTCCATGCACATAATGTTCAGTAGAAAAGAAATCATGAGTGCTCTAGAATTCACACTGTCATTGCACTTAGTGCACTTAGGTAAAGATTTTGTAAGTCAAAATCTGAGCCTCTGTATGAAAGACTGCATATTGCAAAATGGATGCAGCTCAGTTTCCATCTACCTGAGGTTCCAGCATTGCTCCTGATGAATTTTAACGTGGTCCTTCAAGCTGATGTTACCTATGAGGTAAGTTTGCCATTACCCAAGTCAGCTGTAATTTCTGTATTGCTTTCCAGTGTGCACACAGCAACCTGGTTTGGCCGTCATTCAGTACTAGAGAAGACAAATGACAGGAATCTGCAGTACTGCAGGGGTGGTGTGATGCTGTCAGGGCGGGATACTCAGGAGGACTCCATTGTAGCAGATTTCTTTTGCACCGGAAAACAGTAATTAATCGAAACCGAAAGCTTTTGTTGGAATGTGTGATTTGCAGCACAACTTATTTTTCTCAAAAAGGACTTTTCACATTCAGGAGAAACAAGCTGACTGCGAGACCCAAACAGAGAGGGGTGTGCATGCCTCCCCTCACTGACCTGAGCCAGGCAGCCAAACTTCGGGCATTGACGGCCTCCTGAGTGATGCGTCCGGCTGCAGAAACAGAGAAACAGCGCTGCTGAAAGTGGACAAGCATGACTGCTTATGCCAATGATTCCTTTATGGTAGCATGTGGTTTTTGGCTTAAAGTGTTGTTTTTTATAAGTGGTATAAACTGGGCAGTTGCAAAACCTAGCACTGGGATGCTGGGTGCAGATTAACACAATTATGCGCGGAAGGAGAGGGAGTCTTAACCCGGTTTCTTGTACTGCTGCACAGCACAAAGTACTTCACCTTTCTGAGGCTCCGTACGGAGCTGAGCTGAAAGCCAG
This sequence comes from Forpus xanthops, assembly GCA_032466535.1. Classification (NCBI taxonomy): domain Eukaryota; kingdom Metazoa; phylum Chordata; class Aves; order Psittaciformes; family Psittacidae; genus Forpus; species Forpus xanthops. The sequence goes on along the minus strand of JASSUY010013037.1, from coordinate 47,437 downwards.
GGCCCTCATTGCCGTGAAGAAATACCTCGGTCACTCCAAGCGAGCAGCGTTTCCAGGACACGCCGGCGAAACCGCGTCTTGCTCGTTCCTGCCGCGTAGACAAGCGCGTTTCGGGGAGATCGTTTTTGCTCAGGAATGTTACTTTGAGGCCGTTTTCCAGGACCACCACACCGCACGATTACTGCCGACCCTCTCTCAGTGGGCGGAGGAGGGATGGCTGAGAGGGCTGAGGCAGCCCCGCGCCCCCCGTCCCGGCGCCGCTCACCTTACAGCAAGGCCTGCCCCGAACGGAGGGACGAGCTGGGGCCCGGCTGACAAGGAGACCCCCCCCCACCAGCCGGTCCAGATGTGGAGGCGGTGCCTCTGGGGGCGGCACCTCCCCACCCCCTCCCTCCGCCAGCCGCTCGGCGCCGCTGCCCCCTCCTCATGGTCCGCGGCGGGGATATCCCCGGCCCCTCCCTGGCGGGTCTGCGACGGCCCAATGGAGGTGGGGATGTTGTGCGGGCTGCGGGCGGGCTGGGGGCGCCGCCGAGCCGCGGATGCTGCCGCCTGCCCGGGGGCGAGCACTCTCGACGGGGAGCTGGAGGCAGAGGAGGGCGCGGGCTGCGGCGCCGGGACTCTGGCAGGCGGCGGCTGGGATGGGACGGTCGGGCGGCTGTGGGGGCAGATAGCGTCCCGCGGGGAAGTAGCCGAGTGGGGCTCGGAGCGGCGGAGAGACCCGCCCGGCAGCGCCATGGCGGCTCAATGCGACCCGCTGAGCGGGTACCTGCAGCAGCCGCTCTCCGACCCAGGCTCCAACAGCGAGCGCAGCACAGACTCGCCCATGCCCGGTTCCGAGGAGGACTCGACAGGACCGCCGCGGCCTCTGCACAGCCCTGAGTGGGGCGAGGAGCGGTTTCGGGTGGACAGGAAGAAACTGGAGGCCATGCTCCAAGGTGAGGGCGGGGTGAGGCAACGGTGGTCCCGTGGGGAATGGGGCGGCGGCGGCCCGGGAGGCGAGGGGGCCGCATCCCCAGCCCACCATTCCCTGTCTTCTCCGTAGCCGCCTGGCCACGGGTCTCCCTGTCAGCCGGATGAAACCTCCGGTGCTGCAAAGGGGATGGTGCCAGTGGTCGGCCGGGAGCTGGACGTGGCTGTGGGTCGGTGGGAGCCCTGCGGGCCAGTCCTGGGCTGCTGGACGCTGTCGTAGCCTCCAGGGCTGGGGCTCTGCGAGGCGCGGGTAAGGAGGAGGAGTAAGCTCCTTGTCTCCCTATGTGCAGACCAGAGCCGAACTTCGCGAGCCGGGCGATCGGGGACACTCCCGGGCCGTAGGATGTCGCTTGGGGCTGGGGCGGTCCCGCAGTTGCGGGTGGTGCCGGTGCCCAGCCCCGGCGAGGCTCATTCCGCACTGGCAGCCGGAGCGCAGCGAGGCTGCGGCTTTGAAGGTCTTTTGAAAATCCCTTTTTACAAGTCTAATATCCCGCTCAGGCACAGTGGTTCAGGCTCTCGGCTTTCGAGGAACAGCCGAGGCCGCCGTGTAGCGGGAAGCGAGCCCGTGGAGCCGGGCGTCCCGGCCGGAGGAGCAGAAATGCTGCGGGAGCGCTGACAGCCCAGCCGCTGACTTAAGACTTTGTTCAGCCTTTGGCTCTGCTTTCTTTTTATTTTGTTATTTTTATTTTCGTTGAGATTGCATATTTTGTACCAATATGGTTTTAATTATTTGTCGGTGGAAGTTACGTAGGCAGCTTTTGACAAAATAGTGTAAGAGTAACAATTGCTGGTTTTGTTGCTGAAGAGCGCATAAATACATCTAAACCAGTTGAGGGTGTAGCTGCTGAGTTGAGGCAGTTCCCTAGGATGTTACCTGCTGTTTGATCTGAAGAACCCATGAGAAGAGAGGCGAGTTTTAGGTCAATTCTCAGGGCATGTCTGGATCAACAAGGAAGGGTGGTGGTGGTTTTGAGGAGGTGCTCTTGCCTTTGGGACTACTGCTCTGTAAACATTTAGTGTTACACTTAACAAGGCAACTCAAGTATTTATGCACATTTTCAAAACGAATAAGCCCTTTGCAAAAAAATTTTGGTGTTCGTATGGCATGTCACATGGGATGCATTTCATTCACTTAGCGGAAATCATAGGTGTTAGCTGCCTAAGCATCCCTTGCCAGAACACCTGCCTCCATGAAGGGAGCCTGTGGGAGCTGGTGGCGAACAGTAGCCAGTGAGTTGGGCTGATCACTGAAGAGCTGTGGTTTGACTTGGTGACTGCAATGATTGGAATTCTTTTAATTGAGATTCTCTCTCCTGGGGGCGAGTTAATCTTTAATGAGTTAATACTTTAGTGTTAGTAGAAAAATCTCATTATGTAATGCAGTAAAGAGAAAGGAATTCAGAGAAATGGATGTCTCATAAACAGCAACAACTATTAGTAAGATGGGCTCATCAAAAGTATCTTAAAATCAAACCCACATGGGTATTGAAAAGAAGAAGCACTTCTGTGTGTGAAGTGGTAGGAAAAAGAGTCAAAAATTAAAGCACTCCAAGAAGATTGAAAGTGGCCTTAACGTTTTCCTCTGGTAGCAATATAAATTTCCATTATCTAATCCCACACGTAGTTCTTCTATTGCCTGAGCTGGTAAGCATGTGAGAGTAAACAGAAAGCTCCTAAGCAGAATCCAAATACCGTATAGGTAGTGTCATCTAGTAATAGCAAGTGTCAAAATATGAGATTTTTTTTTTTATTTACTCCTTTTAATTTTTCAAAGTATATGATTAATGGAGTACAGTAAGTACAAACGAATGCTGCCTGCTTTTTCGTGAGAGGTTGCTATATGTCCAGCCTAGAACGTGCATACTTCAGGCCATGGCTTGTGGAGTTTTTGCATCAGAGAGTTATCCAAATGTGCTGGACTTGGTAGTAAGAGATTTTGTGTGGAAAATATGAACTGTCTGACTTACTGGCAATGAAAAACTACTTGTTAAGAAACACAAGGCAAACAAAATAGTCCTTCTGTCAGAAAACTATGAACCATTTGTTAAACATTATTGCTTTCATTCAGTTTCCTCTCTGTACTTTACAAGTATTTGTCTCATCTTTTGGCTTCTCCCAAGATAGTTTTTACTTACTTTTTTTGTGTTGTAGGTGAATACCTCAAGCACTGAGTAGCAATGCCAGGATGTCATAAAGAGTTGTGAAGCCAGATCTGTAACCAGTACTCAGAAATTTGGAGTAAATTGTACTGCTGATAACAAGCTGAAGTCAGTTTTATTTGTAGCATTTTCTGTGGTCCCCCTTTTCACCCTCACTTGATAGGATCATGTTTCCTATGGTTTCTAATACCAAATCCTTCATTGCAAGTTCTGAAGATATGCAGTAGTTGCTTTAGAAAAGAAAGGTCTCTGTAGTCTAAGTGGTGACAACCAAATTTCTGATTCCAAAAAGTTATTTTTTTTTTCTTTGTCTTTTTTTGAACTGGTGTAAATACAGCTTCTTGCTCTTAATAGATACTTGAAGGCTCTTCTTTAGCTTTTACCAGCTGCTAGAGAGCATGTTTACTCTTGCGAACGTTACTTTTAAAATTATTTAAAAACTTAGGTTCTCTTCTAGTGTTCACCATATCTTTCTTAAATGATGGGAAAGTGGGAATTTATCATCTTTAAGACAACATCAGTTGTCTTAAAAGCCAAGTTTGAAACAGCATCTGTTTAAAAAACCTGTCAGGAAATGTTCTCATTCTTGCTTGGGGCTGCCTTATTTTTTTTATTTTTTTATTTTTTTTTTTTGCTAGTCAACATCTGTTGTTTACTGTACTACTGATGAATTGGGGTAGAAAGAACATGAAGAAGCTCGGTTCTTCATGTTCTTATACAGAAGCTCAGTTCTGTAATTGTATTGTTGAAATTTTTTATGTGTTTCTGCCATTGTTTTTTTTTTCATCTTTCCTTCTGTTTATGTTTTGTGGATAGTTTTTTGAGGTACAGGACTCAGCATGGCTCACCTGAGCATAGCAGTATGTATAGTTCATGGAGGGACTGGGATACCTTACTGTTAAATACAGAGCCCACAATTGGAGTCAGTGCCATAGTGAGACTGGGTAGCTCTCTGTCAAGAAAGTTGATGTGGCTAGTTTGCTGCAAATTGTATCTGAAGTGAGATGTTAAAAAAGCCGTGATAGCTTTGAGAGTGTTCCTGGTACTTTTTTTTTTTTCCCCGTTTGAAATAATTGGTTTAGTGTTTTTGGTGTTTCAAAGCTTGTCTCTGAATAGCCTTAAGAGAAATATGTTAAATGAAAGATAGAGGGAGCTTCTCTGAGAGCATTGCTTTTTGTGCTTGGAATATCAGAAAATGCAAAAGCTGTGGTAAAACCCTTCAACATGTGGCATGTAAGCAATCTTAGGCTTCATGTTGTCATCAGTTTTTTTTTGTGAACAGATCTCTTTCGAATGATTTTTTTTTATTTATTTTTTTTCTCTTCCCCAGGGAGCGTATTTGAGTAAAATAGATCAGCTATTATTTTCAGGTGGTATTTCATTGTAGTTGTATTGATTATAAGTGCTCTGCAGTAAATTCTTATGAATGCTTATTTGACTTAATACTGTGGAATGATTTACTTAATGCATATTTGAGTGCCTGTTACCATAGCAACTGATTATTGTTACAAAAAATGCAAAACACTAAACTTAGATTATGCTTTCTGGACAGCTTTTCTTAAAACAAAACAAAACGAAAGGCGAAAAAAAAAAAAAAAAACCACCAAAACCAACACAACAGCAACAAAAAAAGCCAAAACTAAAACCCCTCCCACAACACACCAACAAAAAAAAGACCCCCAAAACAACAACAACAAAAAACCCAAGAAACCAAAGCCACCCCACCACAAAACACCAGGCAAAAACCCCAAAACAAAACCCCCAGCAAACAAACAAGCCAACCAACAATAAAAAAACAGCTTTTTCTTTTTTCATGGAGTATTTTTTTCTTTCCTACAAAGTGTTAAGTTAGGCTTGCATTTCAAATAACTTTTTCTACTTTATCTTCCTTAACAGGCATTGAGAGTTTTGATGGGTTGTATGTATAGCACATGCCTAAATACTCTTTGACTTTTCAATCCACTATCATGTAGTGCTACTTTGGTAAAAAAACAAACCCACACTGTTTTTAAACGGGTCTAGCTCTAGCAGTGCTGTGTGCGCCATATTATACATGGATCTTCTTTCAAAAAAAATAGTGGTGTGCATGTTAAATTTTGTGTTTTTCTCTGTTCTGCTTTGTGGCTCTTTTTTTTTGTGTGGCTTTTTGTGGGTTGTTTTTTGTTTGTTTGTTTGTTTTTCTTTTTATGCATCATCTTTCAGTTTGAGGACTCTTTGGGGTAATTTTAATTATGGTATCTGAAACTTATGGGTGGTGTGTTGGATTTGGTTTTGTTTTCCCCCTCATGAGATAATTCAGCAGTTATTTGACTGTTGATAAACACATGAAGAAAAGCACAGCCCCGCATGCTCAGGAAACTGAAGAGTACTTGGCACCACAAGCACTTTGCTGTTCAGCTCATCTTTCAGAGCAGGTTATGTTGATAGAGAGTGGGAGTCTTGGAAAATTGCACTGTCCTGCACTCATTAAGTGCTTTCCTATGTTGACTGGAAGAGGTTAGAATTATAGGACTCATGTAAATCTTTATCTATGGAATGTAGACTTGATTTCTAGAGGCAATGAAGGATCACTTATTATTTTTCTGGTAGTGAGGGTAAAAGTACGGCAACTCAAATTTAGTATAAATAGTGAGTGTAAGCAATTCATTTGGGTACCTTTGCATAGCTCTCCCTCCTGCTATTGCAGTGCTGGGTGAGTGCTCCCCTGTCCTGTTCCTGCAGTTTTGGTGCTCTTTGCCTGTCATGGGGAGTTAGAGGAATGCTCACTCAGTAATTTTTCACCAAAAAAAGTCTTGCTTTTCTTAGAGGGAAGTGACATAAATACTTGGATAACTTTTTGCGCAACTTAGTCTAGGTGAAACTTTTTTTACTGTAAATTTGCTAAAATTCAATTGTTAATTCCTTTGCCTAAATCTTACCCTTGAGGTTGTTGCCCAGTCCTAAGACTGTACTTACGCAATGTCTAGTTCTGATGTTTGGGTGATAACCAATTTAGTTTGTTTGTTGATCCATCAGGTGAAACTTGCTATATTAAAACAAGTATATTTTCCCCACTTCATGCATAACTGTGGGGAAGTGTACTTTAAAAATCTTTTCTTAGACTTCTCTACTAGTTTCTTTCAACCACAGAGGATAATAACTTGATAAGTGTGACAAGCAAATTTGTATTTGAATGTACTAAAGAAGATGGAGATAACCTAGAAAACCTGGGCCTCTGCTGAGATTTTGCTACAAGCAATAGTTTTATTAGAGGCTAGACCCTGAAAACATGAGTTAATAGGTTTTGATTTAGCTGCTTAACAGGCAATTGTAACTTAGAGTGGTCCCAACTGTGTTGGTTTTGGTGTGGGGATAGCATGCTCACTGATAAATTGATCTTACGTTTTTATGTTTAAATGGCTAACCAGGAATTGCTGTTTCTCTTCTGGATTTTGTTATGGAATAGTGGCAGGTACTGTGATCTCTCAAATAATTAGTGTACCTTTCTTGAAAATGAAGTTAAAAACATTTGGTGTGCTGTTGATTTTTACTTGTGTTTAAAGTTCCTGTGTCCCTGTTGGAGCTTTAAGACTTATGAAGTATGTCTCTTGACCAGTTTCTCACTGAAATATCTTTTCAAAGTCTATAGTTTATTAGGCCCCGAGCACGGTTTCTTTTCCTAGGCAATAAAATTTTCTTTTCTACTCAATTGTGCGATTTCTGTTGGTGGTTTCTGGATTTTTGTTTTTATTTTTATACATTGCAGTTTATCAGCATAACCTGGACAAGGACATAGTTGTGGGGAAACTGGAATCTTTCTAATAGCATTTACATTTGGTGTTTAACTTGCATGTAACAAAAAGAAAATAACATTCAAGTACTTTGTCAGAGTTTCAAATCTCTGAAGTGCTGAATAGTCTATTTCTACAAAAATAAATATATGAAATGATTTTGTGTGACTTGTAGTTTAAAAATGTTCTTGCGTTCCATTGTTAACAATTGTAATAATATCACTTTCTCAAGTTTCAATGGTTTTTAAGTAGTACAACGGACTATCATGGTTTGGCATGAGCTGCTAAGTTAAGTATTGCTGGCTTGCACATTCCTGTTGGTTATATTGTAATCTTTACCTCCATTGGAAAATATGTCCTATTTTGAGTACTTTTTTCAGTCTCTTGGCTTTATGCCTGTCAAACAATGAAACATGCTAGTTTTCTTTAATTTCAGGCCTCTGTGTTGAAGAACTAATAGCTTTTTTCCAACTTTTTTTTCTTTTCCAGTAATGTCCCTTACAGTGAAGCCTCAATGGTGACTTTTGTAAACTTATAGCAGCATATGAGTTGGAGTTCAGCTTGTTAGTTTTATGTACTTTTTGTGGCTGAAGGAGTGAGAACTCAGTTTAAGGATTTCTTCTTTAACATGCTACCTGTTAATCAGTGGTAGATTTTAAACTAATTTTGACTTAAACAACAAAAAATGTTCCTTGTACATATCTGCAACTTTTGTTCAGTATGTTTCTGTTTATGACTAGGCTTTCTTGTCTGTGGTTCAGGTCCCTAATCAGTATGACTGTATTGTATTGGGCAATGTGACTCCATGTTTCGGTGATTTTTATAGCTGAGTTTTGTAAAAGATGTCTACAGTGATATCCTCTTTACTGGAACAGGAATACATGATTAAAAAGAAAGATAATTATTTCCTTTTAAAGGCTCATTGCTGTGAGAGAGCAATCATGAGTGATGGCAACCCCCTGCCATGTCACTATATATGTGGAGCTATTAGAGTAACTCTAATCTTCAGAAAGCATAGGGCTCTATCCTTTCTGTTGTTACATCTCTAGCTCAAGGCCTTGTTGAACCTAGCTTTGAATATTGCCAGGGATGAACCATTCATAACTCCCTTGGGTAACTTTTTCCAGTGCCTCATCACTCTCACAATAAAGAATTTCTTCCTTATACCCAACCAGATATTCCCCTGTTTATATTTGAACCCATTAACCCTTGTCCCTTCACAACAGTCTCTGATGATGAGTCCCTCTCCAGGAAAAGATAGGTGTGGGTGGGTAGGGGGATTGTAAAGGAAGAGAACAGACATAACACTAGGTATCTGAATTGGTAAGTCACTTGCATAGTAGCATAACTATGTTTTATTTTTCTGCTGCAAGCCAAATTTCACAGAGGGGTTGATGAGCAGACAGCAATATTGGTCTGTCCTAGTCATTGTCCTGGCTGTGTGGCTTTAGCGTAATAGAAACCAAGGCATACTAATCTGGAAGGCACGTAATAAGCATGTGTCTGCAGGACAGTTACAGGAGAGGCTATCATCTCTCTTTCTGGGAAATCCACACAAGTGGACACCTCCCTGAAGCACCTAATGCAGGTGGATATCAGGCAGGTGGAACTGGAGGTCTGCATGTAGTTGCAGGGTTATGATCCCGCTGAGGTTGGAGAGTTGTGGAGGGATAGCTCTTGGGACTGGAGTCATTCAGTGACTGGATACAGGCTATTTAGCATGAATAGACCGGGATGCTGAGGAGGATGTGTTGCCCTTTAATGTGACAGAGCAGTGAATTGCAAGGAGCTCTGCCTTGGGGCAGACAATGAGCCAGTGGAGATTGTATGGGTCAGAGTTACTGGATAGAACTATCTGGGTGGTATGGGTGTCTGCTACAGACCATCAGATTAGGAAGAAGCAGCAGATGAGGCCTTCACTCACCTGCAAGAACTCTTGTGTTCACAAACTTCAGTCCCCATGGAGGACTTTATCCACTCTGCTCTCTGCTGGAGTAGCAGCGCAGCAGAGCGCAAGCAATGTATGAGGCTTCTGGGGTGCTTTCATTACAAGTTTCAAATATAGGTGATCAAGAAGATGACAGCAGGAGGTTGTCTGCTCTACCTGCAAACAGGGAAAATCTGGCCAGGGATGTGAAGATGGAGGGCAGCCATTCAGAGGGACTTTGATAGACTGGAAAACCAGGCCGACAGGGAAGTCATTAAGTTCAATGAAGGAAATATGAAGTTCTGCACAAGGGAAGGAATTGCTCTAGTTGCCATCATGGGTTTGGGCCTGACAGGCTGGAGAGTAACATCTCAGAAAAAGACCTGGGGGTCCTGATGGACAATGGTCATGAGCAAGCCCACAGGGTGGTGTTGTGACAAAGAAGCCCCACAGCATTCTGGGCTGCATGAGAAAGCATTTCCAGCAGATTGAGGGTGGTCATCCTTGAGTGATACTCAGCCCTGGTGAAACACATCAGGAGTGCTGTGTTGAGGCCTGAGTTCCCCAGTACAAGAGAGACATGGGCATATTGGAACAAGTCCAGCAGTGACCAAAAAAGCTATTGAGGGGCTGGAGCATCTGATACAGGAAAGGCTGAGACATGTAGGACTATTTAGTTCTAATCTTGAGAAGGCACACGGAAGACCTTATTAATTATGCTTATGTGCATCAGGGCATATAAGCAGATGAACCTGGACTCTTTTGTGCCAATGCATTGAGCACTGTTGCTTTGCTACCTTTAAACAGCTTTTAAAATGATCAGCAGACAAGATTATAATTAATCTCTTGTTAGTTTTTGTGCTGCCTAGCTGCTTGAGCTTAAACTGAGGCAGCAGGGTTCACTCACAAGAGCTGCATAAACTATCAGGAGACTCAGCTGCAAGTGGTGGGAGTTGGCTGTAGGTTGCAGTGGCCTTGCTGGTGCAGGTTGATGGACTCTGTGCTACGGCTTACACTATGTTTTGATGAGCTTTATGTTCTTACTTGATAGAGTATTAGCAAGTTGGGAAAACAGGACTTCCTAATGCAGCTTCGATCAGAGCACAGTCCTGATACTGCTATCACTTGCCTGTTGTTGTGTAAACCACAGAAGAACTTGTTGCACAATGTCCCCTTCCTAGTAGTCTCTTCTGTGACCATGTGAATGAGAACAAACATGAGATAACTTCTTCCCTAGGTTTATTTTCTTTCAAGGGTGATGGGATCTTAAAAAAATGCTTGAAAATCTATCACTTTTTTTTGAGAAAGACAGGCAATAGTAGATGTTGCATTTAAAAGGCATGAGGTCTCCAGTCATTCTGACTACCTCCCTAACGGCTAACTGCCACCAGCTGTGTCTTTTGAGTTTGGCAACTTGAGATGAACGGTTTTATAAATGTTGTGGAATAAAGGTGCTATTTTTAATGCTTAGGGTTTTTTGTTTTGTTTGTTTTTTGTTTTTTTTTTTTTTTGTGGTGTTTTTTTTTACTGTTGCCCAGGTTGATATCCCCACGATCTTTAAAATTCGGATTTTTACCCATTATATTAGAAGCTGGGAACTGTTGGAGCACACTGTGGTGACTTGAGGAGGTGACTTGACAGGGCACATAAAATCTGTGGTCAGCTGGAGATAATTTGAAGACATAGCACCTGATAAATGATATGTGTGTATCTAGTTAAATGCTTTAACTGTTTCACTGACTCTAGAGAGGTACAAATGCAGCCTCATAGAAATGTTTCTGGACTAGGAGCATTATTCTCTATGTTGATTTGCTTTAAGACATCAATTAAATTATTCTTTCCCCAGTCTTGTCTCTTGAGACTTTTTCTAGAGGCAGGAAGCTGATCAGCATGGTGCCATCCACAATGTGGTCTCAAATTCCCTGTTCCTGTACAGTTGCAGTACTCGTATGGTGTGTAAAAGTTCCTTACGTAGAAGAGTTGATAAACTTGTCTAGAGAAGCGTGCTCTCAAATATTAATTAAAATAAATTGACTTCTAATTTCTGTCTTGGCTTTTTGCTTGTTGGGATCATGTGTAAATACAAGTGAAGCATGACCCACCCATTTTCCATTTGCTAATCCTCTGTGCAGGCCAGGCCTGGGAGGCTTGGCAAAACCTTGGTTACATTTTCTGCTAAAACTATGTGATATGCATCAGGTCTCTAAGAATCATTTTTTATTTAAAATAAGCAGCAATCTTTATGTTTATATGGTTATTGTGAGGCTTGCTGTATGTAGATGGTGAAAAATTTCTTTGTAATCCTGTGGCTTTTATAGGCACTTTTAGCCCTTGTCCTACAGCAAAGTTTTCTGATTTATTTATTTATTTTTCTGTGGGCCTGCTCAACATTTTATTTAAGAAACTATGGCATGGTCATTTTTTTTAGGTCTTTCAGTTCTCTGAAAATCTTTAACTTACAAAGGTGATGCTTATTTGTAAGAGTTACAGTGCTACAGTACATTTCTGCTTTAGATGCTATTAGGGTGTTTGAAAGCAAAAAAATAAATAAAAATGAATGCCAAGGTAAGAAAAAAAAAAGCGATGTCAGTCCAGATCATTCAAATGAAATATGTACATAATTTGAATATGGGTATATAAAAAATATCAGGCTGTATTTATTTCCTGATTACTTGATACAAAGTATCTGTAAAAGCTAGATCCATTGTACGTACTAGCAATAAGATAACAAGCAGAATGGAACGAAAATGCTATTCTTTTGCTTGTAAAACAGGCCAGATCAGGGCTTCATCTGATTAAAATTCATTCTTGGAAAAGAATTATATTTACTTGTGAGGAAAATTTGCAACATTTTTATAATGAAGTTCAGCTAAATGGTTTATAAAATAACACATTTGCAAATATGCAATAAGCGAAGTAAATCTGGCTTGATAGAAACAATGTTTATGGGTAATTGGAGGTAGAAACCGGTGACACTGGTGATTTATCTTATTTAAGAGAAAACTGTATTTCAGTCCTTTTGAATATATGCTATGTATGTGGCTTTTTTTCTTAATAGGTGCATCCACAATCAGTCTGTTTTATGATTTACCTGTATGCTATTAGTATCTTGCTATATAAACTTTTAAAATTTTAAATTGTACTGATGTTCCAAAGTTTCATGATAAGGTTACTAGATATTACAAAGTTTTAAAAATGTTTTCACCATCTCCTTTTCTGTTTATAAAATATTACTTGGTTCTAATCATAGATGAGGATAATTTTTTCCATTTAAGCAAAGACTGTTTTTAGGAACCTATGTTGCCACTCTGAATTAGCAGTTTAAACTAAGTCTTAAATTTGCTTTTTTGCTTATTGCCAATTATTTTGTGTGAATGGGGGGTTTTGGTTTTATCTATTTTTATTGGCTCTGTACTGTTCAGTCTATGCTTGCTGTAAATTAATGACAGTTGAGTATGTGTGACTGGTAATTTAAGACTAAGCATCTTGAGAATATGAAAAATCAAATCTGTGATTCCAAAATAAATATTAGGTCAATTAAGTGATGTGGTGAAGCATTTCTGTGTTAAAGAAAACTTGAGCAGATTGAAGTCTTGTGAAGACATTCCCTGTGACCTTTATGGTAATATAATTGAACTGCTCAAGGAAATGTAATCTGTGATTTGGTGTTTGAAATATAATTAAACCAGAAGCTATGATGTAAGGTAACTCCTGTGCAGAATATTATACTGCACCACTAAAAGCCATGATGGTTAATTGCTGATGAAAAAACGGGTTAACTGGTTAATTAAAGACTAATTGCTGATGAAAAAGCATCTGTGTTAAAAATGATCTTTCTCTGTAATACATACACTTGAACAATGGATATTTGTACGTAGCTCAAATGAAAGATACGGATCCATGTCTTCCTTACTGTCATATGGAAATACTTTGTTTAATCATGATCTACTTCAGAGCTTAAAAGACTTGGTCTTGCTCTTTCTGAATTTGTAAGCCCATCCATGGGTGAAAAGTACTATAGAATGGTGAAATGTTAAACTACATTAAATGGTCTTTGTTTATATGCAGTTAGAGCAGTTAAAATAACATTGATTTAAAGAGTCTGGATATGGAAGGATTGTCTTTTTTTTTTTTTAAATACTGATTTATATAGTGTAAAAGAGTCTTGGTACTTTTTTTTTTTAATAAAACAAATGTAAGTGCTGCTTTTCCTTAGTAATTTTACTTCTGGAGTGTGTGTAAAATAGAGGATAAGAGGGAATCTGTTTCTAATCTATTCCATGTGCAGGAACACTGAATGAATTTGGTCATATCTTTAGTCCTTTATAAGCAATTCCTTTTGAAATGTGAACATATCCTGCAGAATTTTCTGTCCTCTCTCACTGTGGAAGACATTACTGTCATGAGAGTCCAGAATACATGGATTGTCAATATGTGTGAATTTCTTTAATGTGCTAAACAATTGAACATGTGAGGATGTTTTCTGGATTGCTTAGCAGCAGTCAGGTTTTTTTCTTTAAGTGGTCTTCAGTGACATCTTTAGATTGGCAGTGACATCAGAGATTTGGCAGAAATAAAAAAAGTCATTCCAGTGTTTGAAACATGAGAATTGTTTAAGCCAAGAAAAAAACAGGGTTGAGTTGCAAAGTTAGTTGTTTTGTTTCTGGTTTGGTGTGGTGTTTTTTTGTTTTTATTTTGGGGGGGGGGTGGGGGTTCATATTTAAAGAGTTAACAGAGCTTTGTACTCAGTTCTCTTGTAAATACTTGGGAGAAGTGAATGTGAGAAGAGTGTTCTGCTGGATGTCAAGTATAGCTTTAGGTGGCTTTACCACCTGAAAGGCACAAACAAATTACATATCAGTTGTGTCTCACTTTTGTGTTTTTTTTTTTTTGTTTGTTTGCTTTTTGTTTGTCTTTTTGTTTTTACTTGATATATATCTAGTTGGAAGTATATTTTCAGTACTTATATGCAGATCTGAGTATTGTAGTGTTTTAAGGATAGAATTAAAGCCAACTAAAATGTAAAATATCAAATATACTTTTTTTTTCCTGTGTGGGATATCAAATGCATATTTACAAGAATCTTTTAATTGGGTGGGTCTCCTGTATCACTGCAGAGCTTGTGTTGGCACTGCCTTTCACTGTGGCTTGAGTAGCCAGCAAAGTTTTAGACTAGTTTAAATAAGTGTTAAAAGGTTACTTTTTGTCATTTTTGTGCTGCAGCTCCCTGCTGGCTTAGGATGGTTTTGGGGTGTCTCTTCCCTGCTACCTTCTTTTCTGCATTGCCCAAGTTAATATTCATCATTTAAGTGGAGTAGTGGCTTGGATCTACTCCTGGACTGAGTAAGGCATGAGAGAAGCAAGTGTCTGGGTTAAAGGAAAGATTTACATCACTGCCTGTGCGGGTTAGCCAGACCAGAGTTTTAGTAGAAGTGTGTGAAGACCAAGTTTTTCAGATGGATAAGAAATACTTTTAAAGTGGGAAATCTTGGGACTCAGGATGCAAATGGAGATGTGACTAAGGATTATAAAAGTTCAGTAGCTTTGGACACAGGGAAGATATCCGCCATATGTTGCACGGCGGCCAGAAGTGCTGTTCTGAGAGGAGCTGCTCTTGGCACTTCTGTTCAGCTGCTCTTCCGCTCTGTTTCTGTTCATACTGTTTTATGAGAGGGGAGGAGGAGAAACCACTCACCAACTCTGTTCTGCCTCCTTCTAGTTTTGTGATGAATACAGATCAGTTGGAACATATTTGGCATTTTTGCAGCTGGTACACAGACTTGGGGCTGTTGCTGCCTACTATAAGTGAGAGTAGATGAAGGGCAGGCATGAGAAGCTGGGAACCCACAGGGATCGGGTAAGCATTAAACTTTCTTCCCCCCTCTCCTAACATGCTATTTCAGAGGGAATAGAGCTTTGGAGAACTCATTTTAGTGTAGACTTTGGTGTTAATACTTTCCTATTTAGCTATCCAGGCTTGCCTTCTTCCCATGTCATGTGTTGAGTAGGGGAATCTTGTGTGTATGTTGTAACAGTTACTCCAATTGATCAGATCTGCTTTACTGGAATGGAGGCAGTGGCAAGGCAGTTGGAGTTAATGCATTTTGTATTTGCAGTAAAGCAGATTCAGATGTCTCAGTGCATATTGACTTCCATGTTAAAGACTTGGATGCCCATGATTTAGAGCTGCTAGATGTGCATCAGTTGTCACATTCTACTCTAAAGAGAAAAGCAACAACCATAAAATATTTGTAATCTTCTAGCTAATGGTAGAGATTTTAAGATTATAGCTTTGAGTACAGCTAAGTATTCAGTTGTAAGATATCAGTATTATGCTGTTTACTGATCTTAATATCTCATCAATTATTGAAAGTAATTTAGACAATGTATGTATTTTTAAGGTAGATCAATTTTACCTGCTAGTGGTTGACTTAAAGCTTCTTATTCTGAAACACTTTAATGTCCCTAATATTTAGCATTATGTTGTAATCTATCCTTTCTTACATAATTCTAATAATTGAAGGAATAGGATTATTCTTAACAATGTATCAGTAATTTTAAATCCTGCAAAGGAGTTTAGCATAAGCAAAAGTTAAAATGCTATACTCTCCTCTGATTATAGAATAATCTTTCATTGTGATCTCTTGCAATTACCAAGTGATGTAGTCTTTTTAAACTGCTCTTGGGCCCTAACTCTTGTTCTGGTTCAGAAATAACAGATAAACTGCAGAGGCAGTTTAGCTTTTATTTATCTTTTACTTAGTCCTTGAGTTAACTTTACTGAATTTAAAGGAATAGTATTCCAATGTTTTTGAGAAGAAATGAAGAGGATGTTTTAGGAGGAAGACACCTTTTTAACAAAGTTACATAAATTTTCAATTTGATTGTTTAATGTGCTCTAATAACTCTTGTACTTTCTTTTGGTAATGTCAGTTACTGTCCTACAAGGACCACAGGCTCAAACCAGGATGTGACCAGCTTCTCTTGCCCAAATAGAGGCTGGTTTGTGACTTTCTGGCAGGAGCTATTCAATTACTGCAAAGTAGAGATTGGCAGCTGATTGCGCATCCACATCAATCAAGGATTGGTGCTTGAGCTAGCTCCCTGATGCTATTTCTCCAGCAATGTAAGAATTAGAGAAACCTCTCTAATCTGACCAAGTGGGCTCATGCAGGCACAGTTAGAGCTGGTAAAGGTTTCACTGTGACAGCTTAGGCAATAGAAGCCAATTTGTTTCTTCTGACACCTTAAATTTGCTGATTATCTTTCAACAAGTTAGAGAAGTTTTGAATCTATTTCTGCAATTTGGCTTTCTCAAGGTTGTGGGTTCACAGTAGCCAAATTGTCTCATGATTTCAGGGTAGCAACTTCCAGAACTGAAAAGTATTTTATCGTTAAAGCTACCTGAGCTGTAACAGGAACCCTGAATTCAGCCAAAACCAAAAGGAAAAAAAATGCAATCAGGAAATAGTGTCTTTTTGGCAGTCTTAATAATTACTTATGAACTCTCAAAATGAAGTAGACCATCCAAAGTTTCACCTCTATTAATTCTGTGCTATTATTAGTAAACATGGACATTCAGAATTTTGCGGGCTTCTTTGACTTCTATTTATTCTGGTTCTTGCAATGTTGTTTCTTCTATGTCAGGACAGCTTGGGAGCTATGCTGGAAAAATAATAATTTATAAGCTTGGCTTGTCCTTGCAGAGGAATCTACTAGTGCCCATACAACTTTATTACTCCTAATTATATGTACTGTCTCGTTTTTATTAATGTACAAAAAAAAGGCAAACAGTGGTTTAAAGGAACAGCTGAAATAGTTGAAGTAGTACTGGAAAAAACAGCATGAAGAAAATTTGCACTTTCATGCTTCTAAGTGATAAAGTGTTTACACTGTAGAAAACACAGTACTGTCATGTTTATCTGAAGAATAGGTTCTAGAAAATTATTTTTTTCAGGTAATATGAAGATTGATGCTGTGTCTGATCTGTTGTGCTATTGCATGCAAGTGATGGCTACACTTCTGTAATATTGTGATCTCAAGAGTAAGTAGTACTGATGATGTAGAGTTTAGTGTGTGGACAAATAAATGTGCATGTTGTTCCTAATTTTTTTGTTAGAATACCTGAATTTCAGTATTGGGAGATTGTATTCTGAATATTGGGTTTGCATTTCAGTGCATTTGTGGGCACAGAGTCTAACTAAGAAACTGGGATAATTCCTGTGTATTCCTATGAATTAATTGCAACTCCAGGAAGACCCAGTTAAAAAAGTCAATAGTAGAAGGTTCTACTTGATACTTATCATGCGTGGATAGGGCTTGTGTGTGCCATTTTTCTGGAGTAGACATAATGTAGTTGTGTGCTTTTTACTGTAAGTGGGCACTCTTCCACTGTAGGGATAATTTTTCTGAGTTTAAAATGCTCATTTTCTTTGTCTGCTATGTGCTAGAGTTCTCTGCAGTCACATGTCAATTATCCTTTATCAATGCTTTTGATGTAAGATTACTGAGTGAGGGCTTCTTTAAGATTTCAAGAGCTAGTCACTATTGGAAGTGACATTTCTACTGTAGTACATTTGCAAGAAAGCTCTACTAGTATAACCTCCAGTCTTATAAACCTTCAAGTTGCGCATTCTGCAACCTTGAGATACTGCTTACTCTGCTTAAAGAATCAGGAAACACCAACTTTCAAAAATTCAGCGGAGGAACTGGACCAGCAAGTCCTCACTTTCCCTTTCTGCTTAGTTTTAAAGCAATTCATTTTAACTTCATGAGGAGTGCACTTTTCCAGTTAGCTGGTTTGCACTGCATGAAGCTGCAGTTCACATTGTGGAACATCTTAAAGTCTATGTTATTGTAATGGAAGAGGAATGTTAGGAATCTTTTGTGGACAACTTACTTTTTTTTTTTTTTACCACAGAGCTTTCTGCATCCTTGCTATGGATGGTGAAGAGCAAAGACTGCAATTGCTTTTTTAACTTTTCTGTTCCGTAGTAGTTGCCATTTTCTCATGTGAGTGCTTTATGATCTATGTTCTCCTTCCTGTCTTAGTTAAAAAAAAAAAAAGGCACCCAAAACCAAAAGCAAAACCCCAATGAAACTGTAGGATAGCTGCCCTTAAATTTCCCTTCTTCAGGTAGTGGCACACCCCTATTTTTTGTTTTTGTGTGTCCTGTCCCATCCTCCCTGTAACTTGGTGTCATTATTCAGCATTATTCCAAGCTTTGTGTAGTTCTTAGAAACCTCTGGGTATACAGACCTTGCTATCTGAGTTTTCTGTCTCTGCATAGCTGTGTGTGAATAAGAAGTCTGGAATAGAGGTGAACAGCTCAATGGATTGAGAACACATAAGTTAAGAGGGTCATTTGATTTTTTTTTTTTTTTTTTTTTTTGTTTGTTTTGTTTCCTAATTTCTAAGTGGAAGACTAGGGGGCAAAGTTAAATGGCAGAACTTGCCAGAAGTGTAAATTTCACCCAAAATAGACTCATAGGATAGTTTGGTTGGAAAGGATCACTTAGTTCCAACCCCTCTGCCACAGGCAGGGACACTCCTATTAGACCAGGTTGCTAAAAGCCCTGTGCAACCTGGCTTTGAATGCTTTCAGGAATAAGGCAGCCATAACTTCTCTGGGCAACCTGTTCCATTGCTTTATTATCCTCATAGTACAGGATTTTTTCCTTATATGTAGTCTAAATCTACCCTCTTTCAATATAAAGCCATTTTACCTTGTCCTATCACTACATGCCTTTGTAGAAAGTCCCTCTCCAGATTACTTTAGGCCCCCTAAAGGTACTGGAAGGCTGCTCTAAGGTCTTCCTTGAGCCTTTTCTCCAGGCTGAAAAGCACAGCTCTGTCCCCACAGAGGAGGTGCTCCAGCTCTCTGATCATTTCTGTGGTATTCCTCTGCGCTTGCTCTGACAGGTCCATGTCCTTCTTATGTTGGGTGTCCCAGAGGTGGATGCAGTACTTCAGATGGGGTTTCATAAGAGAGGAGGAGAATCACCTCCCTTGACCTGGAGCTGGCCATGCTTCTTCTCACGTCAAAGATGTGGGACTTCTTTTGTGAGTGTTCCAAGAAGCCTGGAGAAAGTAATGGAGGACCTTAACTTTCAGATTTTTCTGATTGTGATACTTCCCTGTATACATTACAACTTGGTGTTGAAAAATTATGTGTATGATGCCTGGGAATGCTGACTTTGAGTTACTTTTCCTCTCTTTCAAGTGGACTCTATTTCCTTAGGAAGGTTCTTAGGAAGACCCTTGCCTGTTTGAAACAAAAGTATTGTTGAATTAGAAATTATTCATATTGTGTTTTTATTTTCCTATATATCAGCTACAGATAGGCTTATTGTGAATTAAAAGTAAGTAATTTGTATAATTGAATTGAAAATATTTTCTATGTGTATACTTGTGTTTTACATTGTACAAATCAAATGCAATTAAGTACTTATCAAGAGCAAACATGGCTCCATAAATAGAGGAGTCCTTTTGCTCATACTACATACCTTTATAATTCTTAGTTAGGAAGCAAATCTCTTCTGGTGTTCCCCAATTACGGCTGATTGCTCTGCTACTCTTTTAAAGACCT
The DNA here is from genome assembly GCA_032466535.1 of Forpus xanthops. Classification (NCBI taxonomy): domain Eukaryota; kingdom Metazoa; phylum Chordata; class Aves; order Psittaciformes; family Psittacidae; genus Forpus; species Forpus xanthops. The sequence continues at coordinate 28,023 of JASSUY010013037.1, read as the reverse complement.
TTTGGATAATGTTTCCTTTTGTCAGGCTTACTTGATGTTTTAGATTATTTATTTGTTGACCTATTTCAAAATGACTTTATGACTTCTGCACCTGTTAAATAAAAGCATGCTTTCCTGTAGCCAATGATCTAACATCTGTTACAATAGCAATCTGATATTTACATGTTCTTGGATAATACTTTATTAGTATTTGTTATGCAAGAAATACTAATTAAGGACTTGATGTCACTCAAAGTATTTTATTTGCTATTATGCTCCTTGATTATAAAACATATCCTAAAAAAAAGTAAAAAATAAGGCTTTTGTACTTTGTCAGTTCAGCTTCAACAGTTGGATCTAAAAGTCTGTGTTAATTATTTCAGTTAATTATGACTACTCCAAAGAATACAAATTGCAGGTAATAGTACAAATAAGGCTTTAAAGTAAACTTTATTTTCTTACAGGTTCACTAGCATTCTTTCCAGATTAGTGGTGTTTCTGTGTCACTAAGAAAGTGAGTGTTTTGACAAAAGCTTTATGCAGTCATGAAACACATGGACAATACTTATTAAAACTCGAATGTTTTGCGAATACAATATATTGGCAGATTTATGCAATGTTTAGTACACAGGGCTTTATACTGAGACATGGTAATGTCCTTCTGTGTTTAGTGATAAAGAATTAGAGGTTTGTATTTGTCACTCTTACTTAAAATCTACTCAAATTTGAAAGAGCTGTAAGCCTTATCAGTTATGTGGTATATTGCACATAATTGCACTGTCTTTGAGTACTTTTTTAGATGAGTAGGATGGTTTGCCACTTGAGAAAAGGCACTTGCAACAGGACTTAACACTAACCTTTCTGCTTTACTACTGAATATGCATACGAAAGTAAATGTAAATATAGACTTTAAGGGCACAGTTTATGCTGATAAAGGCCATGCTGGGATATGCTAAATTCTTGGTATGGTGTTACCATCCTTTTCTCATTAACTGAAACGTGCCTTGCGCTGACCAGCATATACTAAAACATTGGAAATTTGAAATAGTCACCTTAGGTGTCACTTCTTAATGTGCATTATGATATATTCAAACTTTGTACTATAGATTACGTTTTGATTAACTGTTCCCCTATGTGCAAGTCCTTTAATTACTCTAAATATTGAATAGGAGTTGACAACTGACAACACAGAAGAAAAAATATATCTGAAATCTTACTGAAAGGACCTGGGTTGAATACGACTGAGCAGAAATGGTAAAAATGTATTCCTGAAAACAGCATTGTGTTAAGTGAGCTGCACTAACATCTTGCTGCTTAATCCTGGTTTTGTTTGCAAAAATACACTTACTTTTTTTTTTTTTCTGGGGGGGGCTAAATCTCCCACACAGGAACTGGAGGCAGAAGTCGGCCAAATATCAGTTCCGTACTTTATCATTTGTTTTTCTAGATTTTGGCAGAAATCACACATTCTTTGTTTTAATTTTTCACTTCCCCACACTCGACATTTTATATCCTTTAAGGTTACAAGTTTCTTTTCAGTTTCTTTTGCATAAACTTAAGGGGGTTTAGTGTTGTATCATTTCTTCTAACCAGGACCTCCTTGAGTCTTAAAAGTGGAAAAGAGGAACTTGTAATTTCAGAAACACTCAAGGTTACTAGATAAATCAGTTGCATAACTTAGAATTACAGTTGTCTAACCACAAAACAATGCCTTCTTGTTTACTTGTGGTCATTAATTTAGCTTAAGAATTTCCTGCACTGTATCAGAAGGTTGTGTAAATGGAGTTTTGTAGAATTTCTCAGGCTTATATTTAATTCTTGTAAACAACAGTTTGAGGAATAGCTTTGTGTCCCTAAAAATACAAATTAGCTGGCAGGGGGCTAGATGCTAGTTTTTGAGCTCATGCACTGTAAGTAACAATTTGCTTGTTTGCAAAAAGGAGAGGAGTCTTATGATTTAACATATTTTGAGCCTGTTTGTGTAGGCAGCATAACTTCAAAACAGCTCTCTGCTTCCTATTTCTTAAAAGCCTCACTTTGTTTAATAAAGGTCAAATAAAAGGTTCGCCAGTCCACAAATGCTGGCTTTAGCATCTTGTTACACATACTTGTAAGTCATGTTTATTTTGTTAGTCTGATACCTATAGCAGTTTTGCAATATTCACTTGGATTCCTCAGACTTAGTAGAGACTTCAGTCCTCTACAGGATTGCTTCCTAAATACTGAAAGTGCAAATGAAGATTTTCTTGATTAATATTCTTTTTCACATCTTGCAAATGTAGCAGTTCAAAGTTGTTGCCAGGACTTTGCAGTCTCAGGAGCATTTCAGCTATCCTGTGACAGGATCTTGCCTTCACTTAGGAGGTGGAAATCACAAGGAGTTTAATGGTTAGTAGATTTGGTTTTCTAAAGACCCATCTCTTCAGAGGGTTTGGATGAGCTTTGTATTCCTATACATCTCCCATGTAGCCACAATAAATGATTTGTAAAACAAGAATACTTGATTTGGGTGCTATTGTCTATATGGAAGTGTGGCCCAAAAATACATGGGGAAGTTTCATGGTAGAGCTACAAAGGTGGTTAAAATTATTATTCCTGTAGCATGTTCATATATTTTTATTTGCTCAAGTACTTCAAGTTCCGCATCTTTGATTAATTTTTGTCATCTTGAGATCAGCTGAAATTTGTGAACAGTCCCTATGTTAAAATGGCTGTCAGCCTAGATCTGTGATTTAAGGAGAGTAATGCATTTAAAACGTCTCATCAGCTTTCTACCATCTATATGTAGTTTGGGTGATACATGCTTCCAGCATGTCTGCATTTAACTTCAAAAAAGAGCTTTGTGATCTTTCTGTGAGACAAGTCTCAATAGTATTGAGCTATTTGAATATATATCATTGTATGTTCTGCCAAATAAGATTTTGGTTTGTATTTTAACTTTTGGGTGACTAACTTATAGGCTCTTTGCTTTGACTGTAGTACACAGCATGAGTTCAACTTCATAATTCTTGAAGTATCGTGTATTCTTGGGAGGTACTCTGTTCCCAGGCAGTCTGGAGAAACTTGTGGATATATACCTAGCATTAAACTGAGCAGTTCTCAACAAAAAGATGAGTATCTTACTTTGCTGCTTGCTCGCATAAGTTGAAGTTCTGCTTTTATATGCCACCCTTACAGTCAGTGTAGCAATAATACTTAAGTTTTCTGAAATAGTAATTAGTAAAGTGAAGGCAGTTTACTGTCTGCAGACCACTCTGAAAACATTTTATAGAAGACTTACTTTGGGAAACATGTTGTCAGTGAAGAGGATACTCCGCCAGCAGTGTGGAGCTGCATCTTTTTGTCCAGGTGAAGGTTTTCTTCTGATGTCAATATAGAGCAATTTTTTTCTGGGTATATGTGTCAACTGTGTCTCAGTCCAGTACTGTTTATTTGCAGCATTGCTTCATTGAAAAAGCAGGTATAGAATTTCCCAAATGGAGTAATTTAAATGAAGAGAGCGAGCTAATGTAATTATTTGTTTGTCTAACCCTCTAAAATCATAATGCTTCTGCTTGTCTTAAGCTAGACAATCCACAATGCTTAAGTAAAGCTAATAAATTATGCTTAACAGCTGTTATGGATCCTAGCTAAATTCTACCACTGCAACGTAACCCAGTTCAGGCTTCTATCTTAGTGTAAACTGTATCTAGAAATCCTAATTATATAACATGACATTGTTCACTGGGTATGTTTGTATGTTTTTATTTACATGCATATGCATAAATGGAATCATTTAATGCTTTGGCAGCTGTATATAAGTTGTCTCTTAATGTGTGAACTGATCATAAGAAAAATCTGTAGAGTTTGAAAATGTGGATGCAAAACCAGCTGTGAAAATAAGTTTTTCACCTTTACACAGGGTCTAGACATCTGTTGTGCTTTGATCTTCTTACCTAAACAATTACTTCATTTCCTTAGTTTCTGAAAAGCAGAAAGATCTTGGTTTGTGAATGAATGTTAGTTTGGCAAAGGAACTTATATTGCTGTGTTTTTGTGCTAATATGTAATTTGAAATTCTAGCAAATGTATGGGGAAATGGGAGACAAAGTAGTGTATGTGTTGTTGTGATACCTAGTGCTAACCTTGATGTATGGGTAAGTTTCTCATTTCCTCGATCTCCATCCTTTAGGGACCTCCTTCTCACTCCATCTTCTTTACACAACTAGTTTTCAACTTCCACATCAATGATATTTGCTCAATATTTTGCAGTGCATGAAACTAATTGTATCTATACCTGAGTGGAACAGATGAACTTGTTTTTGTCAAATGTTATCAAGATTAATGTGATAGCTAAGAATAAGCTAAAATGGGACAATTTTTTTCTGTCTTTTAATCTGTGAACAGTGTGAATTGAAGCAGACACTGTATTGCTGTAAGCTGGGGGTCATGTTATCTTTAGATTTTTTTTTTTATTTTTTTCAATTAACTAAATACTTCAATGCCTTTCCCCAGTGTGTATTCAAGTACTTACTTAAATCTGTTTATATGTTATGCTCTTCTTTTTTAAACTTTTTGTCATTTGCTACTTTAGACAAGTTTAGAGTCCAGTTATACTTTTCAGGAACCACCTTCAGTGGGTTTAAATTTTCCTGCATGTAAACTTGGACCTCTGTTTTTTTGGTTTTTTTTTGTTCAGGAGTAACAGATCTGAACTGATTCTGGAAAGGATCTGAACTGGTTTTGCCAAATACTCAAAGCAATAGCTGGTCAGTGCTTCAAAAATAGTGTGAGTAGTGTAACTTGTTATAAATTTAATCTAGAAGAATTACTTGCAATCGTACCCTGAACTGGAAGTCAGTTTATTGAAACTGAACAGCCATCTTCTTTAGTTTCTCTATAGTCATGTACCTAGAATTAGAATATGCTAAAAATAAGACTGAATGGGATTTGATTAATACTTGAAATATTAAAGGCATTTTATGCTTCAGCAAAAAAAAGATTTTTTTTTTTATGTTTGTTATATATATTTTATAAATAATAGAGCCTGTTTTCATTATGACAATTGCATGTAGTACAGTAGGTATTGAACACTTATCTGAGTACTCCCTGAGGAGACTGGAGATGTGAAGCAAAAAGGCTAAAAGGTTCTGTGAATGATGTCTGAGGAAGAATTTACATCTGAGGGGATCTATCAGTTTTTCAAACTGATTAACACAAAATAAAAAAAGGGAGACATTCAAAATGCTCATATTAAGGAAAAAAATATGCAGAGCAGCCTGACTGGATGTATGGATTTGTGAGTGCGCTTTTTTTGGCATGAGATGTTACCATGTGTGTAGATGTGCAGAAAAAGGAGCTCATATGCCTAGAAAAGGATTAGTAACATGTCCCCTTTTAAAACAGCTCTGTTTTTTTTTGTTTTTTGTGGTGTTGGGTTTTTTGGGGTTTTTTTTTTTTTTTGGTTATTTTTTTTTTATCCCAGTAAGCAAAAGAGAAAAGTGGTTTTTGGACAGCATTTTGTTCTCCAAATATTCCAGTTGCATCCAGGAAGCTGGAGTGTGTGATATTGGCTGGCTTTCAGAAAAGAAAGAGACCTCTGAATTCCAAATGAAGTTTTTTGTCCCTGTCTATATGTATTTGCAGAACCTTGTTCATAATGGTCCCAGAAACACGAAGTATCTCATTACTGTTTGAAAAGGCCCTTTTTTTTTTTTTTCCTTGTTAGCTCAGTATGTAACCTACATTGCAACAGACTTAAACTGGTTTCCTGTATAAAGCTTTGTCTTTGACTTAATCTTGGCTTCTCTCCTGTAACTCCACATCTGTGGATGACTCATAACAAGCAGAGCCATCAGAAAAATATTGTGTACGTTTATATCCAATTCTGTAGGGTTTTTGTTTCTAATTTTTTTATAGCCTTGCTACATTCTTCCCTTGCATGTAATGAATTACACAGTGTCTGTGTGCATACCTGACAAGAAAAACGGTTGTACATTGAAAAATTTGAATACTAAACAGTATATTTCTATACTAAATAGAAAGAATATCCCTAGCAATCAGTCTGCTCAGAGCCAGGGCTTTTGTGTTTGGCAGTTATCCTCTGTCAGCCCCTGGAGCACTTCTGATATTATGATTTTCTTTCCCCCTGTAAACAGCAAGCTCTATTATAAATGGATGCTTTGGCTCAGGAGCAGAGTGGGATCTGTTGGACACTGGCAGTAAGAGAGATGCTGTCTCCTGAGGCAGTCAAAGGTTTTCTTCTGAACCTTCACATCATCCAGTGACTCAAGAAGGCAGCCCCACTGCAGAGCTTTTTAGAAAAATGCCTGGCTTTACATCTCTTTTCTTACCCTTACATGAATGTTTGACTTGTTTCCAGATGTGTGACAGCACGGGGGGAGTCAGTCAGCTGCTCTATCCCTGCAGGAGTGTTTATGGTGGCTTCTCTCACTAAATATCTTCCTAGGTGAACAACAGCAAATTCAAATTCAGTGTGAGTTAAGCGCATATCTGCTCATACACGAATATCAATAAGGAAGTCAACTGAGGTAGGCAGGATGAAAGCATGGCTGGAATGGCTTGACCCTACCATATTTTCATTTCTTTGTGTCAGGCAGCAAGTGTAAAGTAATGGAAAAGTCAGTTGCTGCATAAATAAGTTTTCATTGCTGTACTGAGAAGTACTTTGTAACAGCAATAGGTCATATGGCATATTGGTGATATTTTCCTAGAGCTACCAGAGCAGCCTTCTCCAGCTGTCTTCTCCAAGACTACCTCTCTTTGGGTCATCGATCAAGAGAATTGACATTATCTAGACTGTGCTTCATGTGGGAGACCACTCTTACTGGTTTCATGGCTGGCTGTTGACTGTGCCAACAAAAGACACGGAACAAATGAATACAACGTGAAGACTATTTTTGGTTGGCCTATTTTTTTGACCACAGATTCCCAAATTTCCTGAAAAATTGAAATGTAGAAAGGCCCATTTGAAGGAAGAGAGACAACTCCTGGAATGAAATAAAAGTTTAACTACTTTAGCTTTTCCCTCCTTGTCTTGGTAGAGGTGACACTTGGGATGGGATTCCATTTTGCATCTTTCTAGATGGCAGTTGGGCCAAGGAATATAAGACGACTGTGATAACCGATGCCCTATTCTTAACCTTTAGGTAACAAAAATGTTTTATGAGCATCAGAATTAGTTGTTCTCTTTCCTTCAGTACTGTATCTAATATATTCTCAAAAATATTTTTCTCAAAACTGGATTGGGGAAATACTGGGGTGAGCTACAGTGCATGAATGTGCTTACTATTTTAATCAGGTTTCACTCATGCTAATGACTATGGATCTTAAGAAATTTCTCATTATGATTGACAGTATTTGGTAGTTTCACTTTCTAAAAAGTGATTATCAGTAGCCATGGATACAAGTTCTTTCTGTCTTACTAGAAAACAAAAATAGGTGGTTAAACTCAACTACTACAATATTTAGATGCTGGAAAGCTGCCTTCATCTGTTGATTGAAACAGAAGAAAAGTGCTGCTTATAGTTAAACCTGACAACAGTAATCTGGTAATCTCTTGATGAAAAAAATGTCAATTTAGGTCTCTTCTTGGAAACAAACCTCTTCACAAAGCAAAACCTTGGCCTGCACATGTCTGCTATTTTCTCTACCTTTGTATAATATATCTGGAACTCTAACAGTGCTATTTAAGTCTTCATGATAAGAAAGAATTGAAGTCGTAAGTTAAAATTCTCAATTTGTAAATACTTGCAGTTATGTGCTGGCTCTTCTTGTTTAAGAAAATGTGGTATTTTCTATGACCAGCAGTCCTCTCATTGAGATGTCCTGTCTTGAATTCTTTGAGAATTGGCAGGGCTGTTTATTTAATAGTCATTAAAATCAAGAATTCACGAGAGTTTTTTGAAGTGTAGGATATAAAGTGACTTCCAAAGAGACTCTTAACTCTTTGATTTATCAAGTTATGATTGAGCAGCTGAGTATTCTAAGGGAAAAGAGGCTTTGGTTTTCAAGCTATGTTTTGACAGTGAGAAATAAAGTTGAGAACAAGCATCAGAAATGCTCACATCAAACTGAAGAAGTTGTAAAAAAATTTATTAAGGAAGAGGAAGCTGAAAATTTCATTTAGAAGCATTAGCTGGCCTGTCTACAGCTGGAAATGGCAGAAGTCCTTGAATGCATCTGAAAGATGACATAGGAGACTTCCAGGGATATTTTACCTGGTATCCTAAAGCAGAGTAGAAGAATCAGCTGGTGCCATGTTGGGATAGACTGCCAGTAATCTTTTTTGCATTTTGGTCTTTTTCTGACCTATGATTGCCGTTCTACCAATAGCAGTCCTTATCAACCTACAAAGGGGAAAGTTGTGTTTTGTTTTATGTTTTTTTTTTTTTTTACTGGGAACAGGTGTTGATCTGAGGAAGCTAATAGAGTAGTTTCAATCAGACAGTACAGTGCTGACAGCCAGGCAGCTTTCCTCGTGTCATTCTGAAGAGTAACTGGCAGGAAGTAAAGCTTTCACTTCATTATCTTCATTAAAATCCTAAATCTTGTGCTACAAACTTGACTGTGCTCCAGTCACATAAGGAAGCATTCTGTGGTTGTGCAGATGAGCTAAACCCGTATGTGCCTTTCAAAGGAGAGATTTTCAACAAGGAAAAAGGGGCTCCCAAAGCAACCCCAATTTCACAACCTGATTTCAAGCTGGGATTTGGCTATAAAAATAAATAAATAGTCTTTCTCTATGCAAACACTTGGCAGACAGCTTTTTCTCTAGAGATAAATTAGTTTTGTAAAATTAGAAAAATCTGGTTTTATATATCTAAAATTTACAGTTCTGTATTAGATTATTGATTCTAGATAGACTTCTATGGTTTTGCAGCTCTAAAATATTTATGGGAGGATTGACAATGTAAGTAACCTTCAGTGTATTTCCCCCACACACATACACCCCACCCCTCCATGATGCTATTAGCCACCAACTGCATGGAGTCCTCATGGGAACTAGAAGCAAATCTCTAGGAATGGTTGTTCAAAATCTGTGTCTGACCTATATCCAGCCTGACCTGAGCAGTGATCTAACCCTTCCAGATAACTGTTCCCAGTTTATATACTGAGCATGACATGCTGTGGTATGGAATACCTCTTCGGCTGGTTTGGGTTAGGTGTCCTGTCTCTGCTTCCTCCCAGCTTCTCCTCCTCACTGGCAGATCATGAGAGACTGAAAAGTCCTTGGTCAGAGGAAACATTACTGAACAACAACTAAAACCATTGGTGTTATCAGCTCTGTTCTCAGGCTGAGAGTCAAAACCACAGCACTGTACCAGCTACTAAGAAGGAGAAAAATGACTGCTACTGCTAAACCCAGGACAGAATTTTAGTTGTAGGATGGTATTACTTATTTACCAATGATCTTGACTTTAATATAGTATGTAGGAAAAACAGGTTATCAAAAAGTAAATATTCTAGTAAGTGAATATATATATATATAGCCTTCATGATATTATATTTCAAAAAAAGTAGGAGAAAGAGAGAATGAAGAATATGGACATCTTACCTGACTGCTAATACATGTATATTCAGATGACATTGACTTTGATCCAAGAAAGTCCAATGAGTTAGCAAATAGTCTGAAAAGACACCATAGACACTGGACTTCAGGGGCCTTGTAGACATTCTATTTCAGCAGCAGGGTAAAAGTAACCTATACAGTCTTCCTTTTTCCTGGAATTATGGCTGTCAGAAGTTAGAGCACATCTGGCCTCTTTATGAGTAGCTTAGCAGTTTATGCATCAAGCTCCTTCTAACAGAAGAAAATGTTCAGATATTTAATAGTCTCTTTATTATCATTTATTGACCATGCTGAAATTCATCCAATCATTCTTTGGCTGTCCTGCCAGAGGAAGAGTGCTCCCATACAAACACTTAAGGTTTGTATCATGGGTATCTTTTTTTATGC
>JASSUY010013037.1:0-18076 GCA_032466535.1 Forpus xanthops | reverse complement strand
CACCCCCCCCCCCCCCCGGTTTAATAAACGGTGACACTCTTGTTCTCACCTCTAGTCCAAGGGTCCTTTCATCACAGAATATGTAGATATTGGGTAATTTTCATAATATTCCAGATATTGTGTAGGTTCTGTCTTGACAAACTTGTCAGCATGGTATTTCATTAGGTATATTTTTTTGTTTTTCTTGGCGTCAGTACTTTCTTATTTTGGGGATCGTCTCCCCTCATTTCAAATGTTTCCTATGGACTTTTTGGCTTTACTCTGACCTGTCTACTATAAGCATCCTCAAAACCTAAACGTTGCTGTATATATGAATTAACAAAAGCTTAAATGCTTGATTTTCATTCATTGGCTCTGCAAAACTTGATCATATTTACAAAACCACTTGAGAATCCAAAATACTAAGGTTACATCATGATATTTAGTATAATAAATTTCAAAGAATATGTAGTCTTACTGAAAAGCAGCATTCAAGATTATTATGCAGTTTTCTTGTAACTTGTCATGCCAGACCCTTTTATTTTAGCAGAGTTGTGTCTCTATCTAACTTCCTAGTTTCCAAGCAGACTACCTTGGTAATTACAACAAAAAATGGAAAATTGTTTTGTTTGGATTTCAACAAATTCAATTTAAGGTCAGATGTTTTTTCTTTAACAATGTGTGCTTTATCTTCTTGTTCCTAAAAGCATATTTCAGCAATTTGGCTTAGGTCTGTGGCCACTGGGGAGGAATTCTTTATCTTGGCTTGATATAAGCAAGCTTTCAGAGTATGTATGGGTTAGTGTCTGACTTTGTGCACAGGAAAACATAATCTTTTTGTCAGGTGGTTTCTAGTTCAATGAAAAAAGTTTGGTTTTGTTTTTGGTGTTTTTTTTTTTTTTTAATTTTTTTTTTCTGTAGGATAACTGGGTAACTTCTGAGAAATAGCTCAGTCCTTCAGTGTGAATAACTATCCATTTCATTTAAAAAATAATAAACACCAGCTACAAAGCTAGCATGTTTCTATGTCAGTTTCAGGGGAAAAAAAAAATAAGCAGGAGGAAAATATTGATACAAATGAGTTTTCTTATTCAGTTGATAGGGAAGGTAAAGGCTGGTTGGATACTTCAGCTATTGTATTTTACCATTTCTTGAAATCCTGTTAAAGTTAAAATAATACCTTGTTATCACTTCCTTAGAGCATTTTGATGCTCAAACCTGAAGAGCCGAACATGTTTTTTTTCGTTCTTTTACAAGTGTAGTCTTTCAATGCAGACAGAGGAAGAAGTTTTGACAGTAATAAACATAAAGACAAAATCACAAGCATATATTATATTGTGTTTTGGTAACAATTTCAAGAGTTTAGCAAATGACACAAAGCTGATGTGTGAAATGAATCCAAAGTTAGAATAATTCATTTAAGCAAGACTTGATCTGTGTAACTTGAGTTCAGTTCCTGTAAAATATGGCCTGTATCGTAACAGGGTGTTTTCATAATTAAAATAATATTTGAAGTAAAAGTTCAAATTCATTTTTCCATGTGAACTGAGAAGAAACTACAATTGGGCTTTTTATGATTTGGTAATTAACTAGACAAGTAGTGTATTTCATGGGTACCATAATAGTTAACACCTGTTTCAACTGTTCTATATTTGTATTGGATGGAACTTTGGCAATCCAATATATCTCGAAAAGCAAAAATCTAATACTAAATATTTCATGGTATGGAAGAAATTACAATAAACAGAGTTCAGCTTAAAATATAAAATGCCTATTATGCACATTTACAAAGCCTTTCGTCTGTATTTCTGAAACTGCTACCAGTTTCGTAAAAGTAATCCTATTTTTTTTTTTTGAAGGTCAGTTAAGTGATTGTTCAATGTCATAAAATAAATACTGTTTTTAAGAAAACTGTTTCCTGAGTAGCAGAGGTTGGCAGAAATGAATCAATTTGTAAGAAGTCAGTACACCGTATTAATTACCATTTGGTTTGTGGCTTCTCTCAAATCTAGTTTGAGGACAGGGAGCATTGGTAGAAGAGTTGACTGATCTCCTCAGGTGTGTAACCAGGCATGGTTTTTCAGAGCTCCTTTCAGAATCCTGTCACAGCACTTATGCTTTCCTATTTCTCAATAGCAGCACTGTTCATTTGTCATTGTACACATGTAGTTTTGTTCAAGGAGTACTTTTCATTGACTTGGTATCTCTTTTGGTGTAGAAAGTGTTAGAAAGTTATTGGCTCTTCTACTACCTGAGTCATATCTGTGATGCCTGGTCCTGCTGGCAAAGGAGTCTGTGGTACTGAAGAAGACTTAAAGAAAGTTGATTTTGTCTGTTTCTGCTTCTTGAAGCTGTCATTGCCTGAACACCTTCAGCTGTCATGTGCCAGAGCTGCCAGATAAGTAAGCACCAAAAAAGAAAAATCTTCCTTCTACCTTTCCCAGTTAAGTCTGGAGGGCTATTTCAGTAAGTGCTAATTATTATAGCAAGTAAAGCTAGACCTGCTCCCCACTGTTGCTGCACAGGAAGTTGTACTGTCAGATGGAGAGCAGCACAAGGTGGAAGTGAGTAACAAAGGCTTTTTGTTTTGGTGGCTGAAAGCTTTCTTATACAATTTAAACCTGTCTGTCTTCCACAAGTAACTACTTGGACTTGTCATTTTAAAAACATTCCCACAGCAAATGAGGATAGTGAGGCTCTAGTGACCTCCATCTGCAGGAAGAAAGATCTAAAAGTATTTATAAATTATTATTTGAAATGGGATTTAGCAAGCCATTAAATAACTGCACTTGTTGACATAATATTTCTTAGATTAGGATTAGTGATGGTAATTTAAGTGATAGGCTTTAGCATCACTTCTTAGTGTTGTTTGTTACTGGTATATTATTTTGAAATCATTAATTTCACTTAAAGTCAGAAAATGCAACACTTTATTAAAATATGAAAGCTTATTTCAAATTTAATTATGAGTGGGCTACATAGTGCCTTCCGTGCATCACTGTGACAACACTGTTGGCCTCCTCAACCTCCCACAAAAGACTTGTTCTCTTGGGTGTTTGAGAACTTGGAAATTTACTGCTTTTTGAAAGAAGCTTCATTTAATTTTTAAGTGATATCAATAAAATTACTGAAATAATCTGCCATATGCATCAGATCTAAATTTTGGGAGCTTTTCAACATGGTATTTCAAAGATGAGTTTGAGAATCGGGATTAATACTCCATAGAGTTGTTTAGAAAAGTTGAATTTAGGATGCAGCGACCTAGTAGATGTTTTTTCCTAAATACAAAGTAGTCCTTGCATTTGTTTCAGTTAATTTGATTTGAGGTAAACCTCAGTGACTTACTAAACTGCAGCTCATTGTTGTGAACACTGTAAATAGTTTCCATTTTTAATGACTTGAACAGAGATTTCATTACTCCAAAATGTTTCTCTTGCTCATTTCCATGCAGAAGATGCTGTTTTTGTCTTGTTTAAGCAAAAACCTGTTTAGCCTTTCAGTAACGAAAGAAATGGATGCTTCCCCTTGTGTTTGGCTACATTCAGTGTTTCCAGAGGTGCTAGAACTATCCTTCCCTGCTTTGGAGAGGAAGAAAAGCTTCAAGATAATTGAATATGAATAGTAAAAGTTTTGCACACATTGGAAACTTTAAGTATGGGTACTTAGACTAAAAAGTATTTAATTGTGGTTAGTGTCCCAAAATTCATACACTACTACTGAAATTTAATTTTTCTTAACTGTAGTTTCTTCACCTAGAAATAAGAAAGTAAATTTTAGGAAGTAAGTAGAATAAAAAAGAATAGCTAACTTAACATGAAGTATTATGTACTGCTTCATATAGTTTGTCTTCAAATTTTTAGACTTTTTTCTTTTTTTATATTGGAAGATCCCATCCTAAGTGTACTTTGACTCTTTTCTTTTTTTTTTTTCCGCCTCCATTTTTAAGTGCATAGTAGGGACGGTAATGACTACATCACCTTAATATACAAAAGCTATTTTAGATGAAAAATTCGGAGGTCTAAGTCTTCATGGATTAAATAGTGCTGTATCATGGAAGCAAAATGGCTAAATAATATGTCACAGTATGTTTTTAGTAATGTGAAAGCTGGCTTAAGGTACTGGGATCTTAAACGCCAGTGTTTCTCTCAAAAAATGTCATAGCCTTCCCTGCCGTTTCACAGATGTCACCAGACCTGTCTAGTAGGTTGTCATAAAACACCTTAGGTGCCAAAGATCTATAGTGGAAGACAGTGTCTTTATAGTGTGGTGTAACTAAAACCACTTCTTATTAATTCAAGATGTTTCAAAGTGCCATTTGCTCCAACTTCAGTGTTCTCTGCACTATTTTGTTATTTCGTTGTGTTTTTATTTTTGCGTGTTTGTTTTTTGGTTTTGTTTTGATTTGTTTTGTTTTTTTCTTTGTGAAGCCAGTTTAGGATATTCTCATTCCCTGTTCTTTTTTGTCTGTTCTTATTTGAGTCCATCTGTTTTACCATACAGTTCTTGGGGCCAAGCTGTAAAGCAATTCACCAGAATGATTCAGATTAAAAATAAACCTACAATAAAAAGCTTGGAATTTGATTTGTCAGCATTCTGTTTAAATGCCTTACAGAGCATCACTGTTATTATCTAAGCTATCTCTTGTTTGTATTCAGTTTAGAAATATGTAGCTGTAGTTGGAACAAAATCTGTCTATTCTCAAGACTTTAACTTCAGCCTCACATCTGTCATGTTCTCATCTCCAGTTTATCTCCTTTTCCTTCTGATTAAAAGCACCTTGGTCTTGTGTTTCACTTGAAAAGCGTGGTAGTACTCCTTGATTCCCAGAAGTGTTTCATAGCAATTCCTGAGTTAATGGAAAACTTGTGAAACAACATGCATCTATGAAGCGGCTGCTGACAAAAGAAAGTAGTGTTTTTCAGAAAAAGTTGTGTATTTCTGTGATATCAGTAGTCTGTAAATCTGAAAAACTGAAATCTTCCCCAGATGATTCCTTTGCTTCCAGAAAATTTTGTTTTGGTGAAGGTGCACCAGTTCACTCTTCTCTTAAAAGTGCTTGCAGGTTTTGAGGGTGTGGAGGGCTTTGCTTTCTTCTCAGACTTGTGGAACTGTTGAATCTGGAATTGCTCTACAGCAAGATGACTGCTTGACAGACTTCATTCGCTGCCTCTAGTCTGACTACACTTGAGTTAAATAACTTCTGAACTGTATGAAATAAAATTCTTGGTGTACACTTTTTCAATGGTACTTAAATGTTGTTAATATTTTGAGAAGCCTGTTTCAACTGCAGTGCAGTCTTTCCTCTGCAGTGGAAAGAGTTGTCTTGTGCCTCTAGCCTGTATCTGCTCGGCTGCATTTGTTCTTAGATTGAGTTATCAGAGTTAACGTTAACTTCAGTTTGGAATTGCTTGTATAATTGAAGGAATGGGAAGAGCTAAGTACCTTGAAACAGTTTCGAAGACAAAGTGATGGGGTAGAGCTAAGGATTTATTTTGTACATGAGAAACGTAGACAAATCACAATGACAATAGGTTTCTTCAGAGATCCAACGCTGTTCAGGAAACTTCATTTAGGACTTGGAGTTCTGTTTGGAGGTGTCCCTTTGTCTAGAGAAAAGGAAATTATCCTCTTCATCAACAGCTTGAGCTACTGTGTTTTGAATTTATTGCTAGGTCTCAAGTTGCTACCTAGGTAAGCTACAGTGTAAGCTATATGCACTATGGCTTACTAAAATCTGTGATTTTAAGTGCTGCTAACTAAATTTAAAATTATGGGCTTAAATACATGTAGGAGATAGTAAAAATCTTACAAAATAGGTTTATATGATTACTTCTAGGCTATTTTCTGCAATGATGTTTTGTTCTGTCATTGTGATGGTCTTAGCACTCTTCTTTGAAAGTACTTTGAAGGCTCTATACTCCCTTTACAGCCACATGTACTTAGCTGTTACTCACTCTTCCTTTTGTTGGCATTACCTTTTATGTAAATACAGATGTTCCAGACCAATACCGCCCTGCAGTAAAGGGGGTGTTTTAGTGTGCTGGCATACCTACATCCAGATATGTAGGTCGTCTTTCACAAAATCAAGATTTTACTTTTCAGCCTGTGATTTCCTAGCCTAAAAGGGTGAAAATCTTAATTTTCCCCTGTTTAAGAAGTTTCTTTGCCCACAGTTGCCAAGCTCTATCAGTAGCCCTGGTCAGTGCTGCTTTTGGCTTTTGAGTCACCTCTCTTGAATGTCACTCTCAAGTGTTCAAATGTGCTTATCTCTCTGATTCGTACAATGGCACCATTTCTAGTGGAACTATGTAGAGTTACCTTTTGTTTTAAAGCTGCTTTGAATGCAGTAGTTCATAAACATTGGCCAGTGGAAAGTACATGTTGCAAAATTTCACTGGATAACAAATGAGAGGAATAATTAACTGTAGTAATAACTGTTTAGATTTTTGTGGCATTTGCTCAGTCTCCAAAAACCAGATAGCAGTAGCTCTGTATTTCTCATCAATACATAAACTAGCAGAGTAGAGGAAAAAAGATTTTCCAGTGTGATTCTGGCTTGCTGTAATGCTTATTCTTTTTTTGGTTCTAATTTTTTACCTTGATATAGCAAAACTTATGCCCTCCTAGCTGTGTTTTGATGCTTCTGTTGGTGATATTACACAGTGAATTATGCAATGTGAATGTATCATTGGGCTTAAATGTCTGTATTTACTTCGTAAGTAAAATATGTATCAATACATTATAGCTCTAGGTTGCAAATACGAGCATCTGCTTGGATTTCATCCTGAACAAGTGACTTGCAAAAGGTTGCTCTGGGTCATAGTGGTTGACAAGTACTTGCTGTATGAGAAATTACTGAGTTATAATTTCACATTAGCATGTATTCATTGAGAACTTCTCTATGTAAACCTGTAAATTTCCTTCTTTGTTTTTTAACTAGATTGCACTTTTGTTTTACAGCTGCTGCAGAGGGCAAAGGAAAAAGTGGGGAAGACTTTTTTCAGAAGGTAAGAAAGATACTTAATTCTATAACATCAGTTGACTAGAGAAGAAACTTACACCCATTGCTCATTCATCAGCAACTTAATGTGCGGTTTCTACTGTATGGATCAAATTCCAAAAATGTTTTTGTCATTTAATGTGTCTACTAGCCATCAGCTGTGCATGAAGTGGGATGAGAAATGTTCTCTGGTGTATGCTGATGTCATGTATGCACAATAACTTAATTCTTCTTTAACTAAAATGTCAAAATGTGTGTTACGAAAGCTTATTTTTCTTAATAGTGGGGGTTCATCCACCAGAGGAGATGGTCTTGAGATTTTTATGATATGCATAAACACTGCATCCTGTTACTGAAAAACTGGCATGAAACTTATTGTGATATTGTTGAAAGCACAAATATTTGGTTGAGAAATGCACAATCCACAGAGTGATTCAATAAAGTTTGTGGTTAGAATAAGGCATGGAAGGACTGGAAAAAATAGTCCTGCAGCAGCTAGGCTACAAAGGGAAGCATGGTCAAGAGTAATGACTTTGAAATTAGTTTTACAAAGCAACGTGGGGTGTTTTTTTTCTCTTTTCCAAGGATAGTGTGTAAAATATTATTCACAAGTTATATTAATGAAGATCTGCATACAGTATGCCAGCAAAACTGATGAGCTGCTTTGTCTCTCTTGCCTGAAGAGAAGTCATTATAAATGTTTGTGCTGTATACTAAAATGCCTTGAAACTCCCTTTTTGATTGGTTGAGCATTAAATAAGTTTTGCTATATTTTCCGCGTTTTCTTCATATTTGTAAGTGGTACTTCAAGAAAGATCTCACCCTATATATGAAAGGACAGTTATCAGTTGCTTTGATTAAGGTTGGTGGGGAGGAATACATCTTTTGCTGAAATGTTTTTGGTTGGTTTTTTTTTTTAATTTATTTTTATTTATATTTATTATTTATGTATATTTGTAATGTATAATGTAAAAATCTTCAGATGATGTTGCTCTTGACTGACATGAAGTTGTTTTTCTGAGCATGATGCTTGCGTTTCACAGTCTAATATTCGTGTGCACAGGGAAGAATGTGTTAAGAATTCTTTCTTAGGATTTTATAGAAATGCATTGAGTTTCTTATTTGCTGAAACAATGCTAAGCCATAGTAGTGTATGCTTAATTCTATGCATAATTTGGTTTACAGCAATGTTTTCTCACACTTGTGTAAATTTGCTTATAGTTCTTGAAGCTGTGGATAAAATGTTCCCTCTATGTGAGACTGAGTGACTTAAATACTTGAGTATTTGAATACTTGATTATTTACTGTAGGTATGATGCATCTGACAACCATGTACTTACTAGTGTAGTAGCAAAAGATCTTGATTTTTAGAGGGAAAGCAAAATGTGCTAAATTTCAAGTACATGAATAAGACTATACTACTTATCCGTATCAGTAATAGATGTAGTGGCTATTTTAGCATTAATATATTGTCATGCATGTGCCTAATTAGTATAGGGGCACAGGGTGGATGCTGCAATAGGTTAAAGCTGATTAATTTTTGCATTCTTTGTACATTTTCATCAACTCAATAGTTTGGATTGCAGAAGTCTGAGCACATATGCACAATTCTACAGCTTATAAACCCAGATGGAAACTATCTTCTTTGAGAGTTTTCTTGTTAAAAAAAAAATCTTTGGACAGTTGCTCATAGCTTACTCACCATCTCTGTCTGTGCAATTTCCTTTAATCAGACTTAAGCTTTTTCCTTTCTCATGTGAAATGAGTAAGGCATTTCTGGACGTAGAATCAACACCCTTTTCATGTGTTTCGGGTTGTCTAGTAAGGAAAAGTGGTTTGTAGCTTTAGAAACACTGCAGACTGAGGCAGCAAGTTACTTTCAGAAACTTAATATGAATTTGAAGCTATAGTAAATGCATTTTTTAAAATAGTTTTGAAAATGAGACTTGAGGGTATTATTTGCAGTCTTTTGAGTGGAATGTGGAGGGGAAGTGCATTGTTTCAGAAGCACATCAATGACTGAGGGTTTAATTTGCATAAATAATGCCATGTTTAGTATTTTTTGCCAAGCTTTACTCTCAACATGTTGAGTACTATGTGGAAAGGGGTGTGCGAGGTGAAAGAAGTCGAATGCTTGAAATGACGGAAGTAACAAGTCTAAGATTCTGCAAGGTGATTCCATATGTCAAGACATACAGAACAAGAGGGAAGAGAGAGGAGGCTGGTACTGGAGGCAGTGAGACAATGCTGACTTCTTGCAGATTGTCTATTAAGTGACTTCTGGGTCTTACTTGGTGGTTAGTCAGTGGGGAACAGCACTCAGTTTTGTATTAGCTTGCCCTCAGAACAAAGAAAAATTTCTCATATGTTATCTGAGTTGAGCTCAAGATCAGGAACTCAGCCTAGATTAAGATACGTACAGTATGCTCTAATGAATCTGTCATGCTTTTGAAGAAGGGAAAGTTAATACAAGGATTTGGTGCAAAGTACTCTTTTATTAGTCTTCTAACTTGTGAGCAAGCAGTATTTGAATTTTCATGCTCAGGCATACTCTCAGTGGATGGGAACTGCTTGTATCAACTTTTGTCTTTTTGAAATTTAATAATAAAAATTTAAAAGTCAAAATGCTTTACTTCACTGAGTGTTTTAGCAGAAACAACCATATGTTCTGTACTTGCTGGTGAAGTTGCAGAATAAGTCCCACTTCTTAGCTGCAAGTGGCAAATTAAGCTAATATTTCTCCCCTGTCATGGCAAGGAAAATTGAGTGATGAGTACTTCTTCCTCTGCACTTCAATTAAAGCGAGAAGTAGATCAGTTGGTTTTGGTAGCAAAACACTTCCAAAAAAAAAAAAAACAAACAAAACAAAACAAAAAAAAAAAAACAACCCACAATAAATTCCCCCCCCAAAAAAAAGAAAAAAAAAAAAGCCCACCCAAACAAAACCAAATAGAACCTAAAGACTTTCTTCTAATATTTCTAACTTTTAGTACAGCTTCAAAGTGGTGAAAACCTAACACAGTCTAACACAGATTTTTCAAGTCACCTGGGAGCTTCTAATTATTTAGCAAGGAGTAAATAATGTGATAGTTTTCTTTCTAGAGCTCTCCAATCTGTAGCTCAGTGACAGGTAATCCTTAAATAAATATGGATTGGTTTGCTTATGTGTTACATGCTTTTTATGTAAAGGATCTTTGTGAACCTTCCTTTATATATTATTGTCCTAATTCGTTCCATGAGAGTAATACATAATGTGAAGCTATTACTAGTTCTTGAGCCAGAGTCCATTTCCAGTTGATGGTGGAATTTTTCCGAGTTTCATAACATCTGGTTCAAGCCTCATAGGCAAGCAAGGGCCTTCCCAGACAAAGCCAGGATGTTGTTCCAAGGAACGTGTAATTTATGTAGCCCTATAGATATGCATGGCACTCCTACATAACATGTAAAAAAGTGGTGGGTTTCTGCCCTGAAAAGTTCATAATCCTAAACAGATGAATGTTGGCTGTGTAGACAGGGGAATTTAATGCACCATTTCTGTTTGCTTTTAGTTCTTGTTTTATGAAGGTTTTAACTTTTGGACACTTGGAAGCTTTAGGCTGATAACCTTTCATTCTGAAAATTTTCAGGGAAAGTGCCTAGCCCCGTCCTGGGACTGCCAGCAATATAGTGGGTGCTATTTGAAGACTGTGGGATTAAAGGAAGTTGGGGGAAGTTCTTGAACTAATGTAGTACTGCATGTGCAGAGTAGTGATTGCAAATGGTACACTTGTGATGCTCTCCCCAAGTCCTTGACTCTAGGTCAGATGTAAACTCACTTCAGCATAATCCAGTGTGTGTGTTAGCCATTGGTGTTTTGAGTGTTTCTGAAGGGGCGTATTGGCTGCTCTTTCCTGGCTCTCAAGAGTACGTTTTCAGAATCTGATTGAGAAGCACAATATACTGCCAGCCAGCTGTAACTTGTGGGGTTTATTGTTTCTGAATGCTTGAGATTTAGGTTTTTGGTCTTTCTGTTTGTTTTGTGGTGTTGTGGCTGTTCTTTGTTTGCTTGTTTGGATTTTTTCTTTTTTTTTTTTTTTGTTTGTATTATGCTTTTTATTATTTAAAGGAAATGGTGTTTGTAGGAATATATCCATTTTCATAGTTGCAGATACCCAAGGTTTTCTAAGGTATTGCTGGATTTACTCAAAATGTATGTTTAAGCGCCCATGCTTCTCTCAGCTGCAAACTCTGTTACTCCCTGGAGGGGATGTAATCATGCTTGGAAGTATGAAGATTCAAATGGACAAATGTTGCATATGTGTACCAAAATATCTTCTGTTACATATTAGGAGCTTAGAAATGCAAAGAAAGACTAAGGTTTTCTTAATTTCTTCTTCTTGTTCTTGCATATAACATGCTTCATCTGTAGCTTTGTGCTTTACTAAATGAATAGCATCTTAAAAGATAGTGAGCTATCTTCCATTTTGGAAGCAATATTTGGTGGAACAGTCCTTTAAAATGAATTGTTTCACTATATTTATTGGAAGCAGTACTAGTAAAAGGGTTAAAGATAAATAAAAATCCTGACACAAAACAAAAATTGCAGTTCTTTGCAGGAAAAAAAAAAAGTATATCTAACTGCATCTTTAGTCAACTTGCTGTTAAATTGCAGTAATTATAAATTGATGTGTATTATCTTTATTTAGGAGGCTCAGTCATGAAAGGCAGCAAGGAAGCTTCCTCAAGCCCTGGTTGTTTACTTAAGACAGTGAGAGAGCTTGTTTTGCAATGTCCTGTTTCCACTTGTATCTTTCAAAAAGGTTTAAGTTGATCTACAGAAAGCCTTTTAACTTTTGCAAAATTCTGTATGTAAATATATCAATAATGTTTATGTACAGGTGACTGGTTTTGTACACGTAGGTGATACATACTGATACAAATAAATGTAACAAATTATATTCGTCTTCAGTAGGTCAAGCTGAAAGTTGATCAGTCTTCCTTTTTAATCTCTGAACATGAAACATGTAGCTAGATCTTCAACTGTGAATGGCTTAGGGCATTTTCAAGTGTAAAACGTATTAATCATTGACTGAGGACTAAGATGTCTCAGGCTAATTATTATCCATGTTCAGCAGTAACTTCTGAAGTGCTTTCCATGTGTCTTCATCCATGACTTCTCTCCAACTACCTATTTAAAATTATAGTTTCCCTAAGGCTATATTCCCATTTCTGATGGCAACTGCTCAGCTATCAATTTCGTCCACTGCTGTTTATCTTGCTACTGACACATAGTGAGTTCATGGTTATTATATGTTATCGTGGGTTTTGTCTCTATTTCAATCACAGGAACAGTTTTGAACTGCAAAAACTGGTTCCACACATCCTACTTTTTTCCAGGTGGAAATCAATATCTACGTTAACATTACAATAACCTTTTGATGTAGAGTTTGGCTTATAGTGTATGACAAGGATATATATGAAGGCCATACATTTCCTGAATTTGTTTGGAATGCTTGGCTGTGCTAGGCTGTAATGGGAATATTGGCATGCACTTCTAATTTAAATTTAGCTTCCTCTCATCTTGCTATCTGGGAAGAGAAAGCTACTGCTCAGAGAGGATGGTATGGTTTAGGGAGTTGAAAGAATGTCAGTGGCACTCAACGTTTGCAGGAAATCTTAGATTGTGAGGTTTGTCTCCCTCTTGGTAAAACCACACCCAGTGGAAGGAAAGAAACTGTTTAGGTTGGATTGATTTCTCTAAAAAGGTAAATTAAGAATGCTTACTTAACTTTTTGCCTACTTCAGGCAGAGCTAGGTGGTGGGCAGGCTTCATTCTTGTAGAAAACTGTGTTTGTCCCTCCTAGTATAGAAATCATTCTGTTAAGGGAATGGAGTAATTACAAGGCTGTTTTGTTTTCTTTTTTTAATTCATCTTTATTTTTTCTCTTTTTTTTTTTTTATATATATAAATATAAAATCAGGGCAGTCTTGAGAGTTTGCTAGATCTGTAACATGAAAATGTTCTCTGTTGGACCTAATTCTTGTAGCTTCTTTCTTCACACTGAAGGCAACTGTCCTTGATGAGTTACTTACGAATAATTAGCTTTGCCAGAAACAGTGGGGATTTTGATCTCTAGAATTATTCTGAGTGCTGAGTGACTGCATCACTGCTTAGAGGTTGGTCCAAGTTCCAAATGAATTGGAGTTTTAGGTGATGAAGTTTCATTTTATACCACCTTCTTGTTATACTTCGCATTTTGTGCAAGATTTTCTTGCATTGTAGAGCAATGGTGAAGGAGCAATTTGTCATCATGGTGTCTGTTGAGATGCTTAAACGTTTTCACTCTGCAAACTCAATCTTCTCAAAATAGCAGAGTGGTTGTGGGGTTTGGTTTTGTTTTGGTTTTTGGACTTAGAAATGCTTGTGCTCTTTACCTATGGAGGAAAAAAAATTAAGAAAGCACAGGTAAGTATGAGAAGGGTACAAAATTGTTGCGGGCTAGCTTAGAGACACTGGGTTCCTAATTTGTAGGGAGGAGACTTGATACATCTAGTTTAGAGGGAAGTTTTCTGCATGCTGGTGTTTCTAATGATGTGCTGTGGGGTCCTCATTGTTAAACAATTCTTTTTTTCTTGTGTAGAATTCTGCATACACAGATTTATAGCTCATTTTCTTGCATGCTTGGATAATACCTTCACACCTTTCAGTATCCTTTGAGTCGTTTATTTAAAATGAGAGTATTACCTGTGACCTTTCAATTAATATTTCCATTGAGAGTAAAGGAAACATTCAGGTCAAGTAAAAGGAGGACTTCAGTGTTTCTCCATAGGTAAGGGAATTTGATAGTTCTTATTTAACTGTATTCACTGTATATATAAATAAAGTACAATTATATAAATGCTATTTTTCACATAGTGCAGTTTTTGGACATGGCAACAATACTAAAGTACTTTCTTGTTTTAAAATTGTTTTAAAATTTATCGTTTCCAGTTCATTTCAGGTAAAGTGAAGGTTGAGAAAAGATGCAGTATGTGTGCATGAGTGTATATGTTTTTTATTTAATAATACTTATTAAAGGGTCTTCTGTGTTATAGTTCTCTCTGTGCCACCACACTGCACAGGAGATGTTTTTTCTGCCACTCAGGGTCACAAACTACAAACTCTAAATGGTGTTTTAGTCTGGAATGTGTGGGTGCCTCAGGGCATTTACTGTTGCTCCTGCTCAGAAATAGAACCTTGCCATTACCTGCAGAAAGGTTGCATTAATACTGTGCAGTCACACATTGTACTGTCTTCTAAGAGTACTGGTTGTATTATAAACAGTAAATTCTAGTTCTGGATTACATATGTAGACCACCTGAGGGGGGAGGAAACCTGAGAGGAAACACATCAGGGCTTGGGAAAGGAATACCTTGGTATACCCAAAATGTAGGCCAGGCTTGTGAAAGAGCTACATATTTGCACTGAGCTTTGGGCTACATTTTGTCATCTCCTTTCTTTTAACTTCTTACCTGCCCTGTATTTTCACATCAAACCCAATAGTCCTTGACACTGCATCATTGATGTGTTTGGCTTTGGCATCTCAATTGTTTGCTGTGGTCCTGCTAGCTCTAGAGGCTGAATTCATGCTGTCAGTTCCTGGGTAACTTTACACAATTCCTTCTTGTGTCTTCATCTTCCTTTCTATCCATGTTCTTCTCCTGCTTTCTCTTCTTCCCCAACACCATCAAACAACAAAACCATTAAATATAATACTTATACTGGTTCTTGCTACACCTGTTGCTCTGTTCTTGCTGCCAAAACTCATGTTTGGGGACTAGTCATCCTCTCAGATACTGCTTTTTCACCACTTCTGCATTAGGCGAAATAAGTATTAGCCCATGTAGAATTTTGTCTACTGTGACTTTCCAGCTCAAGTCTTCTGCTTACATATCATTTTGCTGTTTTGGGGCCCATACATACTGAGGGAGTCACACTACTCTAATCAATCTCTCTGAATGCAGAAGATGCAAGATGAGCACTTCGTGAAACAAAATATTTAGAGAATGGCAGAATATTCAGAAACTGTTTTTGTTTTGCTTTTACAAGGCATTGTGAGCTCTGGTTTTAAGCTTGTCACATGTCCCCATTTGGCTAATACTGAGTTAGATTGTACATGTAATAGTTTCATTTTCCAAAACAAAATGCTCATTTGGATGTTAAGATTTTATAATGAGTGAAATCTGCAGTACTGAATTTTGACTCTTTTTGGGAGAATTACTTAATTCGATAATGTCCTTTTGCCCCAGTACTCTTGCCTTGTTAATTACAAGCAGATTTTGCATGAAAACTGACTGTCTTTATGTTGAGATTTTTGTCTGTGCCTTTTTTTTGTTCTTAAAAAACTATTTTTGTTGTCAAATTTTGAATAAAATTGATGTTCAACTGGAACTCCAAACTTCCAAATATTTTACACACAGCTCCAGTTTTCATTATGATTCTTAAAGCTGTGTTAAGAATACAAGTTTGTGCTTTTCATATTCACTTTGATTTAGAAATAAGAGTTCAGTTACCTTTTCACTTCTTGTGGCTACTTTATTGAGTTAAAGCAGTTGTAGCATTTGATTATGAAAAACAGACATTTAGCAGAAAGTGGTGTTATGAAATGCAGCTTCTGTGTGTTTGAAAATGATGGCGGGTGAGGATCTGTATCTGTCTTAAAATGAGGTTTTGTGTCTACCAACATGCCATTTTACAGATTAAGATAGTATTACATGTCAGTTTAATATTAAAAAAACTTTACTATTAAGATGATCCTAGGTGTTAAGGGAAACAGGCAGAAGATGATAATGATGGTGATCTTATAGTAAGATAAATGTGATCAGATAATTTGGATATTTCTAATGGAAATTACAATTACCTACTGAATCCTGTGTTCTGAAGAATAATTTGGTAAAACTTGGAAAATCAAATGCTTAAAAATCTGTTGCAGATGATAGATGACATAATGTAACGTTTTGCATGGTTTTGTCTCCTTTCTGTGAGAAAACTAGCTTTGGAGGGGTTTTGATGCTTTAAAAAAAAAAATACCTGATGTTTTACAGTCTTTATTTTTTGAGCTCACTTAATTATCCAAACCTGTACATAAAAACTTTTGCTTTTATGTCATCTTGAGGTTACTCAACTAACATTATGATTTAACCCCACTGCTTAAGTAATTTCTGTTTTGTCCTCTGAATTGTGTTCTCCTGTGAATAATTAAGCAATTAAAAAATACCTGTAGAAAGCAGAAAGATATGTGGTAGGGTCCAGGAATTATTTGTGATGGAAGAAATTGGCGTTAGTAATGGCAGCAATCTTTCTGCTTGCAGAGTGTAGGGGAGGATATTGACATAATGCTTGACTTCCTCTGCACCCACAACAGCAAAATGCTTCTTTACTGTTTTGGACCTGCAAAAGAGTGTTTGTTTTTAAGGTAGTCAGACTATCTTCCCAATAATACTCCATGTTTATGGAAAAACGTATTAATCTCATTTTGAAAAGCCATTTACTATTGATATTCTCATGTTCCATTTTCTCTGCTGTTTTGCACTTCTTTCGTCTTTCGTCTTTGTCATCCGTAAAACTGATGGAATGAATTTTTCTTGAGGATTTGGATAGAAAATAGTCCAATTTAAAATGGGGATGGATACAGTGATGTAACAAAGTCACTCAGTCACATTCCCTTCAGCAGCAATATTGAAATATTTCTTGGGGAAGAGTTATTTGTCCACAAACAGAGCAAACTATGGCGATTAATAAAGAATTTCTGGGTTTTCTTTAATCTGATGTAGATTCAACTTCAAAACAAGATTTATGAACATCTATTTGTAGAATTTCTATTATGACCTTTATATCAATAATACTTTCACTAATCTTTCCTCTCCTTCCATGGCCTCATCCTAGATGGACATTTCTCCTCTGCAGCATTTTTTAACCATATGCAGTTACACTGGGAAACAATTGTTTCTTAGTAATGCATGTTGGGGGTTGTTTCTGGCTCCAGACCCTTTATAGTCGTCATGTCAGTGAAAAAAGGGATATTCATTAATGCTATGTTAAAATGGAGATTAGGAGCCATTTGGAGCATGCAGATGCAATTGGTTTGGAAGTTACAGATGGTCATGCTATCAAAAATAGTTCTCTAGATGTGCCCTAATACTGACTGCTCTGAGGTATGAGTACAAAATATAAATGAACAGTGTCTATCCTGCGTTTTCAGTCCCTCCCCAGGATCTGCTAGATGAGGAGCTTCATCCTTGCAACTGTTTTCTGGGAGGAGGGATATAACTTACTGATAGTTACTGATATAACTTAGCCATCTGTATTTTGTTTCTTATTTCAGTGTGGTGTTTGTCTCATTCACAGTACTTTTCCCTCTTTCCCCATTTGCTTTTTCCCTTGGCTTGCTACATTAGCATTGCATCGAAATTTGTTTAAATTTAAACTTGATACTGCTTGGAAAAATTTCATCTTATTTGGTTATACCTCTTTGTCTTGCTGGAAGGTTATTCTAAGAAATAATCTGAGATGTGTAAACATGAGGTTGAAAATGGCATAAAGAGCTTGGATTTGGTCTAGAAACATGAGCAGCTTCTGAGTTGTTAAAAAAAAAAAAAAAAACAACAAAAAACAACAAACGTCTAGAAGGATATAGTGGTTTTTTCCCATAGTGTCCTCCTTAGCTTTGTCAGTTAACCTCCTTAACTGCCCCCAGTATCTCAGGGCAAACTGGATCACTTTTAGACTGCTAAGTCAGAAGAAGCACTGCTTGATTGCCTCCCTGTGCTTCTCGTCCGCCTCTTTTATGCTGACTTAGAGACAGTAATGATTTTTATTTTCATAGATATGATCACCTGTAGTTATTCATCTTAATTTTCATGTGTGTAATTTACCCAGCTTGTCTGCTAAAATATTTCATGCACGATGTTCATTTTTCAGTGTTTGTCACCGGGGTCATAGACAGGAATTACAGTTTTCATCCCAGTGTCCTGGGTTCAGCAGCAGCAGTCATTTTTATCTTAGTAGCTGGTGCAGCACTGTGTTTTGGATTTTCAGCTTGGGAACAGTGCTGATAACACCAGTGTTTATAGTTATGG
>JASSUY010013036.1:0-41347 GCA_032466535.1 Forpus xanthops | reverse complement strand
CAGCTCCCCTCCTCCCTGGCAGAGCATGAAACTCAGAAAGTCCTTGGCCAGCCTAAACATTCTAAGCCATAACTATGAACATTGGTGTTATCAGCGCTGCTCCCAAGCCAAAAATTGGAAACACACCACTGCACCAGCCACTATGAAAGAGAAAAAATGACTGCTGCTGCTGAACCCATGACATTGGGTCAAGTGGGTAAGGAAATTCCAAGCACAAATACAAGATGGGTAGACAATGGATTGAGAGTAGGAGGAGAAGGACTTGAGGGTGCTGGCTGATAAGAAGCTCAACATAAGCCAGCAGTGAGCAATTTGCAGCCCAGAAAGCCAACCGTTTCCTGACCTGTGTCAAAAGAAGCATGATCAGCAGGTAGAAGGAAGTGATCCTGCCCCTCTGCTCTGGTGAGACCCCACCTGGATTACTGTGTTCAGCTCTGGGGCCCCCAGCACAAGAGGGATGTGGACCTCTTGAAGTGAGTCCAAAGGCGGGCTGTAAAGATCATCAAAGGGCTGGAGCAGCTCTTCTGTGGAGACAGGCTGATATCATTGGCCTTATTCAGCCTGGAGAAGAGAAGGATCGGAGAAGATCTTAGAGCAGCTTCCAGTACCTAAAGTGGGCCTACAAGAAATCTAGAGAGGGACTTTTTACAAGGGTATGTGGTAACAGGACAAGAGGGAATGGCTTTAAACTGAGAAAGGGTAGATTTACATTAGATATTAGGAAGAAATTCTTTACTGTGAGGGTGGTGAGACCCTGGCACAAGTTGCCCAGAGAAACTGTGGCTGCCCTATCCCTGGCAGTGTTCAAGGCCAGGTTGGATGTAGCTTTGAGCAACCTTGTCTAGTGGAAGGTGATCCTTCCCATTGCATCTAGTGGACCAGATGATCTTTAAAGGTACCTTCCAACCCAAACCAGTCTGCGGTTCTGTGATCCTATGATTCTATGACAGCATTTCAGGATAGAATTGGAAAGCCCAGATGTTAACATTTGGGTTTAATCCAAGCTCTGTATTACCCTCCAATGGGCAGACAAATGAAGAACTCTTATCCTGAATAATAATCATAACTCAGCTCAGCCCTAAGTATCAGATTTCCCATCCAGGTTATCTTTATTATAACAACAGCTCCTTAGTACATTCATAAACAGAGGTTTTGAATATGTTGTTATAATGAATGTCATTATGAGGTTAGGGTAGAGTCGTGTGAAGAAAGTTATTCATCACTGGAAAACAAAATAAATGTTGGATGATACATCACCTTGAAGCATGATTCTGGGTTTATAAAACAAGGTTATATATGTTTCACAACTATAATCTAATATTACCAAGCTAGAGAATACCAAATACACTTAAGATTTTTGGAATAATTCCAGCGAAATGGAGAATGAAATCTTAAATAAATACAAATAAATAGCAGAACCTCTAATAAGAGAGGACAAGGGAGTAGTAATTGTAGCAGTGAAACTTCTTAAGCTAAGATGACTGGCAAAATGGAAATGGAAGCTAGGACACAAGGTCAGCATAGTACAGCAAATACAGAGATCATCACAGTTTTTAGGTGAAAACAAAATAAGATAACACTTGTCTCCTCATGTATTCAAATTACACAGCACTACCCAGAACTGACAGTGATTCAGTTATCCCACTATACCTGCAGTTATGGGTCATGGAAATTACTATTGGAAGTGGAAATGACTATTATGTGGAAAAACTGAATATGTCATAGCACTTTATGGATATTCCTCTGCCCTTTGTTGGCACCCAGAAGGTTTTGTTTGAATGTTTGTTACAGCCATTGCAACTTTGGGATACCCTAAAGATGCTGGTTTGCTGGGAAGGCCCAGCTGAATACCTGCTATCTTGAGGATATCTCAGTATTGGAAGCAGGTCATCATCTCAGGGTGATGCAGAGACAGCTGGACTCTTGCTGCCAGCCAGGGTCTCCTGGGCAAGCTGGACACACTAGGAGCTGAGCATTGAGGGATAGATTTCCCCCAATAGAAAAAAACCCACCAGATATGAAAAATTTAGTTCTTTGAGTGACAGTCATTTTTCTTTCTTTACCATCTCTCTATGATGTGGGAACTGTGTTCTTTATGCTAAACAACTTTCAAGGGTCCACGCTGTCTGGAAAACTGCGTGGAAGTTCAAGCTAGGTCATTGGCTCCCTGTTACACTACTTGGATTCCCCAGCTGGTGAGACATTTTCCTTTCTCCAGGCTTTACAGTAGTAAGTCCAGAAAAGGGACAAAAGATGATTCCCAGACTCACTGCAGTATGTCCATGTCTCTTATGTACTGGGGAACCCAAATGTGGATCTAGCACTCCAGACGTCTCATCAGGGCTAAGCAGAGGGGAAAGATGACTTCCCTCAGTCAATACTCTTTGAAATGCAGCCCAGGATACTGTTGGCTTTTTTTGACATAAGGGCAGATCACTGCCTCATGCTCAGCTTGGTGTCTACCAAGACCCCCAGATCTTTCTCAGAAAAGCTCCTTTCCAGCCTGGGGTTGTTCTTCCCCAAGGGTAGGACTTTGCTTTCCCTTTTTCCCTTCTTGAGCCTCATGAAGTCCCTGTTAGCCTATTTCTGCAGCCTGTGCAGGTCCCTCTGAATGTCACGGCACCCCTGGGATGTATTAGCTGCTCCTATTAGTTCCATATTTTCTGTGAACTTTCTGAGGGTGCACTCTTTGCCATCATCCAGGTCACTAATGAAGATGTAAACCAGTACTGGCCCTAGTGCTTGGGGTACACTGCTAGTCACTTCCCTACAACTGGCCTGGTTGTTCAGCCAGTCTCCAATTCACCTCATTGACTTGACACAGTTTGTAGTTCCTGATGGTTCCAAGGATGAGCTGCCTGATGGAGCCTGGGAGCTGGAGCTGCTGTGCAGATCCCCTTCCTTTTCCGGCCAGGTCCAGCCTTTGAGATAGACTGGTGACTAACACACAGCCTGTCCTGGCTGTTTTGAAAATAGTTTAGAACCTGAATTGAAGAGCTCTGCAGATCTCACAACATAATAACTGAGTTAAAGGCAAATTACTTCATCATTTATGAAGTTTCAAAAATGCAAATGCTCTTCTAAACTAATTGAAATAGAAATAAAATATTTTTCCTGGAATGCTACTGAGCTTTTACCAACTGCTGCTTTGTGCTATCTGTGCAAAGGGTTATGTGTGATTACCCAGACCCTGCCCATGTGGGGAAACTTTATCAGGTCTGGGGTCAGCTCCGGATGGAAGCTGAGTGCTATCCTTTTCCTGACACCCCTAGGATGCCCAGCAAGAAGAGACAAGTCCCAAGCAGCACAATCTGCAGAGGAGAGGCAGGTTTCTCAGCAGGGCTGGTGGCAGAGCTGGCCATGGCAGACGCTTGGGGATGTGCTAGCAGGGAGATTGGAGATCCTGAACAACCAAACTCTTCCCACCCTATAGTAAAATGTCAGCTGCTCTGTGCTTGAAGGTGACTCAAGAATGCTTGTTTCGGTAAGACCCTCAAGGCTAGGTTAGTATGATAGATATGAGTTCACTTGTTAAAAGCGACCTTAAAATATGAAATGCTGAGCCCAGTTCTCATCTCTGCACCTTCTTTAATCAATAACATCAGGAAAACATGTGATGCAATCTCAGAACAGCAATGTGCAGAACCAGCATCAGCAGGGATCAAATTAGTTTGGGGTTCACAAACATTTGAGCGCATTGGTGCTTTGCCTTGGAACTTGAGTTTTAAACACCTTTGGCTTCATAAAATTATTTACCATATTTATTTATAATTATATTATCTCCACTATGTCCTTCCAGAAATATGTATTCCATAGAAAGGGAAGGATGGAAATTTACCTAAAATGCCTCATAGAATTCAGAATTATGGTCTTCTTTGCAAAAAAAAAAAAATTCTCATCTCTGTTAAAAGAAACAAAGAGAAAAATAATTTTGTAGAGTTAAGATTCATTTTAAAGAACAACTTTTTGGGTGAGAGTAGTTTTGGGATTAGACAAGGCCAATGTTTGGTGATCCTGGTGTGCCTGTACCTCTGAGTCCTGCAGCCTCATACACCTTTAACACATGGCTGCAGACCCTCAAGAAGCACAGAGCAGCTCTGCATGGTGTGCTGGGGCTGCTGTCTGTGCAGGTTTTACTTCCTTATTAAAAATGAAGGTAGATCTATTTTTTCCCCTGGCTTAATCAAATCAGTGACCCTCAATTCTCTACCAAATCCCCAGATGTGTCTTCTGTGGAAAAAATCTCGGGTCCTTCTTCTGTTCATTAAAAATAGAAGAGAAAAAAACTTAGCACCTGGGATAATAGCATTTGTCAGTTCCATCTACAGGTTGCTTAGCTCAGCTGAATTAATGTCTGCCAAATGGGCAAACTTGAAAGATCTTTTTTCCCTCGTCTCCTTTAAAAATCCTGTGTTGTTGGCATACTTAAAAATCCCAGGTAGAAAAGATCATCTCGGCTCTCTACTTTGACCCCTTGCCTTTACACAGTTCCTTATTATATCATTTCCATTGGTACCTTATCTAACATGGCCATACATAGATATAGACAGAGCTTTTGATTCAGACAAATGGTGTCCTATCTACACCATTGCCTAATTATCCTTATCAGCTTACTCTCGAATTTAACTTTCCAATTTCAGCTTTCACTTTTCCAACTTCCAGCAAATGTTGTTCCTAAAACTAGAGATGAAATACAGGAACTTTTGACAAAGAAGAGTAATAGCCAGAGGGAGGGGGGAAATGCATAGGGAGACTTCTGCCCTGCTTGGTTAAGCAGGACTTCCACTGGCATCCTGAAACAGATGAGGTCCTGATAAAGCCAGTCATGACTGACTGCTGTGCTATCTGGCTGCATTCTAAATTTTTAAAAGAATACGAAAACCTGCCAGGCACCTAACCTATTTCAAAGGAATAGCCAAGAGGGAAAAGAATTATGCTGTGTAGTTTTGAGGCTAACAGCCTACAGTAGATGAAATCCTGATCAACCGGAGTTCAGTACCCATGTCACTTTAAGAGGCATTTATATTACCCAGTGTTGCCTATCCAAGAGCTTTAACTAGTACTTTACATTCCTGAGAGGGAGTTATGGAAGGTGAGCTAGCCCGTGGAGGCGCCCATTGCTGCCTGGTAGCAACAGAAGGAGCCCAAGTGAACTAGGTTAGAACAGGCACATTTCAGTGGCTAAATCTGGGAGAAATTAATCCCAGTATTAATTTCACTTTTCATAAAAACGGAATGTAAGATCATGGTGGTTTTCTATCAATAGAAAAGTTTTCAAGTTTTTTACATGTTTCTAAATCAGTGCTTGAGATCAGCAATATTCTGTGGCAATCATACTTGGAGCTGAACACATAGGTGAGAAATAGGAGAATACCATACCAGCTTGATCAAGGTCTCCTCACACATGTTGTCCTTGAGCTGTTAATAAGTCTAATGAGTATTTGGTGAACGCCACACTGCTTGAGCTACTCTGCACTTGTGCCTTTCCAATCTTCCATCTTGTTTTATTCACTCTTTATAGGTTGTTAAGTTCCTGGCACCATATGCCATCTCTCCTTTGCTTGACACTGAGTATATGGGGGATGAGGATGCAAACTCAGGGCCAGATACATATTCCTTTATTCTCTGGAGGCCTAATCCAGTGCTGACTGATAACAGCAGAAGGCTCAGAGTAACTTCAGCAGACCTTCATTCAGGACTAAGATTATCTGATTCTGCTGATGGACAGGGGAAGAGTACATTTGTGTGGGACGTATATCTGTGACACCAAAAGAATAAGTTCCATTATCTGTCAACTTGGACTTCAAGGACATGGTTTCTATTCCAGCAAAATGCTAAATTCTTCAAGAAAAAACCTTGCACCAGATCTTTGCCTCTAAAAGTATTTCAAAAAAGATTCCTTTTAAAAACAGAGATATTATTCTCTGACCTCCTACTTTGAAGAAAGTACACAAGGTAGTTTAAAGTGTTATTGCTTGATCAAACAATGTACTTAAAGGTTTGTGGGGAAAAATGTTTTCCAAAATGCAGAAAAATATCCTTTCAAAACACAGTACCAGACCTTTTGATGAATAGCAATATGTCACTCAACTCTGATTCCTCCTGCTCAAACAGCAAAATGTGTTTGTTATACATTGTGTAGGCTTAATATTTCTCCTTAATATAGCTGTATTAAAAAAAAAACAAAAAACACCAAACCCCATCAAAATGAAACAAAACAAGCAAAGAATAAACATTAATACTGCCCATGAGGGCAGTTAAGACCATATTTATCTAGTGTAATTCCCTTCACATTCCTATAAATAAAAGGTTGATTTGTTTTGGAATAAAAGTGGTTTGTATTTATGAAAACAAAACATGCCTGTGTATGTCTCAGAAGACTAGATAAGCAGAGAGCAGAAAATGTACAGGAGGGGGTGAAAGTTGTCCATGAGAAAGACAGAATAGCCTTCTGTTTTGCATCCTCTCCAGCAGACAGTGGCCTTGTGGCTGCAGCCAGTCAAGCTCTAGTGGGACTTGCTTTGCTGACCAAGAGGTCTGTACACTGACAAAGGTTAGTTGTACACTGGAGCTGAGTACCTGAGGACAACATCATGAAGAGGAGAAAGGAACAAGCCCTTCCAGAGGCTAATTCCTGCATCCCAAGGTAGAAGTTTGATGAATCACAGTCAATATTGCCTGCTTTTCTCCACTGATCATTTCACAGCCTGTTATACAGACAGGCAATGTTTCCTCAACTTCAAACGGTTGAGGCAGCCCAACAGCTTTAAGCCATATCCTCAGCCATGGAAAGCCTAAGAGGTCAAGTCATGTTTCTAATGATTTTGTATATGAATAATAAGCAATGTGGTGCTAAAGGATAATTAAAAGCCCTAGGTGAGGCTGCAGTATGGCGATAACTTCAGACAGACTTTACTACTCTCCTAGCTGGATATCCTTGTGATTAACTCCTGCAGCTTCTGTACTTGTATTTGCTGCAGGTGATCTGCCTCTCTGTGCCTTTTATCTGTATATGATCAGATACTTCTCAGAAACAACCCTTTTTATTCAGGTGCCATGAACACAGGAAACATTTGCCTTACCCAAATCTTTTTTTCCAGCCAGAATGCTGCCCAAAGACGTCATGTTGCTCATAGCCTTCTCCTGAGGCCATGCTGCAGCTTGCTCCATTTGTCATTTCCAGACTCCAGGTTCTTGAAGGATTTCTTGTCAGCTTTTTCCCTCTAACTCACAGTCCCAGAGTATGCTGTTAACCATTAAGACCACCACAATATGTGCCCTGACCATCAAATTACCCTACAATTTGGTCAGCTTCCATTGAGTAAAAAGGCATTTAACTACCACCTCTTTTAGGCCTCAAGGAAAGCTACTGCTCTCTGCAGTGGTTTCAGTAAGATTTTTGGGTCAAACAGGCTACTAGAAACCACTCAGACTTCTTCATAATAGTAAAATACCACATCCTTTCCTTGACCTTACAGAGTTCTTGGTGTCAGTGATCTTACAGCATGTGTAAAATTTGTGCATAACGAACCCCACTAGCATGTAGTATTATTTTTGTAACCCTTCCACCTCTTTCATCCAACCCTTCCTTTGTTTGCCATGCGTATGTGTCCTGTGATGCTTAAACACAGAAAGAAATTCTCTTAGGTCAGGGACCCGTCAATCAGTTAATGTACCTAAAGTGCAATGCACTCTTAACAGGGTTATATTAATAATGAATCACATTTGCTTTGCAGATGGAAAACACTTGTCTGAGTTTTCTCTCCTGTGTATTAGAGAGGATAGGGACTCACTACAACCAAAGAGCAAAAACCCATTCCTAGAATAGCAACGTCGGCTGCCCTAGCCCAGCTGAGAGAGGAAGGACAGGACTGACCTGTCTATTATCAGTAAGACCTCGTTGTAGCAGTCTCTCCATGGCTGAATTACCAAGGCATTAAAATGGACACATGGCTTAACATGTCCAGTTTTACTGTGTTGGTACTTAGATACTCAAGTTTCACTACATCAAAGGGTAGGCCAGACAGTTATCAGAGTGGATGTTTTTCCTGAGGTAAGACAACACCTGTTCTCTTCTGCTGCCTTTCAAAATTTAAAGAACTCAGTCAAGAGCCCACTTCAAAGACAGGTAGGTAAGGAAACAGAGGGAATATTGACATTTAAAGTAGCTTCTTACCTCTATAGGATTAAGGAGGTTAGGTATGTAGATAGTCACTTTGTCTCCCTCATCATTATTCATCTTCCCCTAAGCACTATTTTTCTCCTAATTTCAGCTCATATCCCATTACATCATCTGTTAGTATTCTCAGAGGATGGTCCACTGACACGGCAAACACAGGGGGAAGGAAAAAATCAAGCAAAATCAGCCCCGTGCAATATGGCCTGGGGCATGTTTTATCACCTTGTGGCAGTGCACCCACAGCTTCTGTGCAAATGATGGATATGTGGTCAACCTGTAGTTAAAGCAGAGCTATGTTCCCATGGAACAGGGCTGAGAGAGTTCATCTTCTCACCATGATGGAAAAGAGTGGGATGCATGGCTGAAAATGGTTATGCTTTGGAAATATGCACGTTACCTCTTAGTCTGATGCCAACAAGAGTTTTGGATTGACATAACTAAGAACAATGGCAAACTCCTGCTCCATTCACTGCATTTGCTGGCATTTCCATTTCTGTTGCATTGTCTATTCATGTTTGGGACCTTGCCAGTGCCTTTGTTTCCAGCTACTCATTCTCCATTACAAATATTGCTTTTACTTCAGTTCAAGAAATTTGTACTTCATGACAAAACCACTATTTTTTTGTTTAGCAGCTGCCTCTTCTTTAAGTCACTATTTTATGCACATTATGGGCCAGTCTCCCATCATCCCTAGAGTGGTGGCCTCAGTAGCCCAACTGGGTAACTCTTTTAATGGATGAAAAGGATTTCCAAAAGAGCTGAAGCAGGCAAGCAATTGAAATGAGCCTGCTATAGGCTTTGGACATCCCACTTTTTAGTCTTGCAATTCCTCTTGTCATTAGCTACCTCCAGATCCTCATCACCCCACCTGCTGCTGTCTTTCCTCTTGTCTCTCCTCAACCTTCTGTATTGCAGCATGGGTATAGTCAGGCATTAGACACTGCCTGGCTGCAGCTCAGCTGACTCCCACCCACATGTCAGCAATGTCACATCTCTTTTTGCATTGCCCACCATTATGTGTAATTTCTACAGTGTGTACAAGAGCAGGCTGTGAGCAAGAGATAAACTCTCCGTCCCTGTACATGTTTGCTACAGCTTTAGGACTCACTCCTCTGTGTACTACCAAGAGATTTAAAAAACGGACACGAAATATAAAGATGTGAAAACTCCCATCTGATCTGGAAAAGAAGGTTTAATCTCTCTCTGATCTTTTAGCTCCTGAAACAGCCTGAAAATTGATTTGCCTTGCAGTGTGTGGGAAAGTTAACAAACAGAGGCTTTGCTAGCCCAGGGAGGGGAGGGAAGGGAGCTCTTGAGTACAGTTTCTCAGCCATGGATTCCTGTCCTCACCTTCCAGACGTACAAACACAGCACTGCTGGTAGCTGCATCTTAGCTGATGGTAGCTGCTGTTGCAAAACACTCCGGGTGATATTTTTCATATGATTTCCCTCTCATATATCCCAAGACTGTCTTTTCTTAATTACAGCTTTTTATTAACTACTCATCTTAATTTCTTCATGAGTTATTACCGCAGGTTCTTCCCCTGAACTACTCTCGTCCAGTCATCAATAGCTTGTTTTATACTTGCATTTGTAATTCTCCTAACTGTGCTGTGCCTATACTTGTTGCATTCTATTCCTTCCTGACAGCTCCTCTAACTCATCCAGGTCACTGCAGTAGCTCCTAGATTCTCAGTTACTGTTCCCAGGTGTTGGGTCATCTCTGTATTAATATTTCTGCCATTCCTCCTTGCAGATTTCTCTTAAAAAATGTATTAAGAAGCACCAGGCCTCTGAGAGATGCCTGGAGAGCCTCGCCCTTAGGTGAGGATGGGATGTGGGAAGGGCAGAGGAGAGTAAGCAATGGTAAGAGATCAGAGACGTTAAGTGCATAATGCAATCAGATGTATGGGTTAGCGCAACCACTTTCACAGAGGTAGGAAAGAAGAGACAAACAGACATATCAGCAAGAGATACAGCAGGCTGCAGATGGAAATGGACAGAAAACAGAGTTCATCAGCATTATCCTGACCCTTTTATTAGCATGTATTTCCTTCGCTTGACAAGACCAAAAATGTTGAAAGAGTTTCTGTTTGTGAAAGGTAGGTCATGGTGCCAGCAGGTACAAACCACAGCGTCAGACATGCACCTTGATGATGTGATGAGCCCTTGAACCCTGCCCCTCCAGGGTGGGGACACAGCCAGGCTCACCCCAGAAGAAGGGGAGGGTGGTACAAAGCAGCACTCCCGCAGGAGAGGAAGACATGCTGGGCCAGGGAGCTCTGCTGGCTGCTCACAGAGAGGTGCTTCCAGCCTGCCTGATGCACAGCCACAGCAGCAGCCCACACTGCCACCATCCACCCAAATGACCAGACATTTCTCTGAAGCAACGTTTTTTACCCAGGTGCCATGAACACAGAAACCATTTCCTTGACCCAAAATTTGAAACTTCTTTTCTTTTTCAGCCAGAATGCTGCCCAAAGAGATTGTCTGGCTCACAGACTTCTCCTGAGCCCATGCTGCAGCATGCTCTGACTTATTGCACTTTGCTGTGAGCAGCCCTGCTCTTTTAGTATGTAAAGTGTTTTCCTTTCTTGCCACATAATTTTTCTATGTGGATCATTGCAAGACCAACCACAGGAAAGACCCAGGAAAACATGGCTTATAAATTTGAGGGAAGACACAGAGAAAACTGCAATCAGCTTGGTACACGTGCTTAGGAAAGTGGCTAAAAAAAGAATAAAAGCCCCACAGTATGAAAAGATTAAGATAGAAAAGAAGCAGCAAAGCATGGAGACACATTACTGTCCTCTGAGAGCATTTTGAGCGCACTAACACCTTTGCCCAGTTTTGTACCCTCAGACCCTCCTATCATAGGGGCATCACTGGGAACTGAATCACCACGAGAGAGCTGAGAACCTCTTGAACCTGAGGGCATCGTACAAGGAAGGAGCACAAGAATGGATGAATCGACATGACAGCAGGTCTTCTCTGACCTAAGCACCCACACCAAATCCGGCCCAAAGTTCCCAACAAGCAAAATGTTAGGGTATAAAAAAAGTGTGAACAGCCTCTTCCTACGTTCAGGTCTCCTAAAGTCACCTGCCTCCACTTTCCCAAAGTGAAGAGCCAGTACTGTCCTGGCAGAAACATAGCCAAGAGACACTGTTGCCTCAATTACTTCAATCACAAGTGTGGTAGTTCACTTCTAAAGGTGATTATCAGTTCTAGGCCTTAAAAATAAGGGCTACAGGGCAAATATCAACCCTGGGACCCATCTGCCTGGGATACTTTCTGGAGCAGGCTCTTGCAGCTTCTGTTTAACAGCTGAGCCCTATGTGATATGGGCTGTCAGCACTTGAACAGCTCTTGAAGGCATAAACAGATATGTGTAGAATGGTAAATGTTGATGCAATGACTGCTCTGGAGCTGGATAACTACAGCTTCTTCTTGATTTGACCAATCCCTGCAGGGTCCTTTTAGAAAAGAGCATCATAATTATGTGTATGTTCAGTTCATGATGAGACTTGTGACCCACCAAATGTTAGTTTTACTGACAGGGTAGCTATGCCTTACCTTCCCAGAGAGCTGCAGCCTGCCTGTGCTGGGTTCCACACAGCAGGAACTGCATGTGCTAAGGGATGGGCTAGAGCAAGTCTATCTTTAACCCTGCCTTTCCCAGGATTGCGCAGAACTGACATGTCCAGAAGCATTTAGGTTTCATGTCATCCTGAGAAATGTTTCAGGGGTGACTTATCAGTGATGCTCTGGAAATGATGGTCTTAACCCCTGTTTCTGTTTGTGTGGGCTGCATTTATGGGATTGGAGAGGAACAGTGCTTGTCAAACATCTCGCCCTTTATATGGGGTAGAACAGAGAAAACCTGTTGTGGAGGGGACATGTAGATCAGGGCTACAAAAGAGAACAGTTCATTGTGCACTGAAAGTTTATGGTGCTGGAGTGCACAACACCTGGTTGTGACCTCCATAGCCATCTCAGGGTGGTGGTAGCTGAGTTTCCCAACTACTCCACTGAGTATCCAAGGATACTTCAGAGCTTACTGCCTCTTTACATTATTTGTGCCATGACAATACTTGAATGCCTGAGCCAGGTGGTGCTATGTGGCCTGGCACAAACACTGAGTCAGAGGCATTTCTCACTTAGACAGCTGATGTAAGAACCACCACTTTGGTCATCACTAGGGCTGCTGCCTCTAAAGAGGAACTAGAGCCAAAATCCTGATTTATCTTCTGATCTATATGCGGATGCTCAGCTTCAAGCTCATGATTGAGACTTAAACAAAGCATCTCAGAGTAATCAGGCTGTGAAATTTTGCTTGTCCTTTGCTGCACAAGAAGAAACATTGTGCTTAGTTATATATAGGGTCTCCATGATTAGAAATAGACTTGCTCTTTCCTGACTGAAGGATACAGTAAGATTCAAGACAGACCTATTTGCTGCTTGGTAAACTTCATATTCAACATTTCCTTCTACACTGACACAATAACTGCATGGGTATGCTCCTGCCTCACTGTGAAGGCTGCGGTTAGGTCCTTGCCCAGCTTATTGAAAGTCTGACTTCCACATCTCTTGCCAAAAAATGTGGCAAGAGAATCCTTTTTGCCATGGAGACCATCCCCTCTCTCATCTATCAAGTTGAGATCCTCCTGCATGCTTCAGCAAGGAAACTTCCCAGCCCAGGTTGTGCCTGGGGGTTCCTGGGACCATT
Organism: Forpus xanthops; assembly: GCA_032466535.1. Taxonomy (NCBI): domain Eukaryota; kingdom Metazoa; phylum Chordata; class Aves; order Psittaciformes; family Psittacidae; genus Forpus; species Forpus xanthops. The sequence continues at coordinate 28,439 of JASSUY010013036.1, read as the reverse complement.
GCTCCCAGCCAGTGCTCCAGGACAGCCCCTAGACAGTGCAAAACACCTCTCTGCCAGCCCTGTTAGACCTGCCAGTTGTCTCTGGGAGTGCAGAACTGTGGTGCACCCTTGTCCCAACTGAGGTGAGGCTCACTGTAATGCTACCTGGTCTCAGCTGCCAATAATGGTCTAAAGCCCAGGGCTGACTTCCTCTGGTGATGATCACACCTACCTGCCTTACAGGCTGGTAAATGTTATCTTCAAGGCTTCAGATGGGAGATATTGTAAATGTCAGCTCTAATCATTTATATGTCACAAGCTGGAAATGCACTTTCATGTGTTCCCACCAGGAAGACTGGCATTCAGGGAGTTAGGAAGAGTCAGGCATCTCTGCCACATTGCTGCACTCCTTTTCTTCCCATTGAATCGATGCAACTGGGAGTAAAACTCAGCAAGGGGGGGTTAATAGTGAGTTGAAGTGTAGAAGGCTAGAGAAGGAGGTTGAGATCTCAGCACAGCTAATATGCAAGATCCAGACCTATCTGAGCTGGTGGATAATGAGTTGTCAGGATTATATGTGGTAGCAGAATGGCTGGATTTGAAGTGGGATAATTGAACTGATTATGGGCAAGTTCTTGTATCTACATCCTGCAAATAATGAGCTCAAATAATGAGCAGCAAACAAGGCAAGAGGCACACCAAGCCAGGAGAGCAGGGAAGCAAAGTATTATCAGTCAGAGAGAGACGCAAATTGAAAAAAGGGAGCTGTAAACAGAAGGAGATAAATCTGTGGAGGGGGAAGAGTGACAAGAAAGAGGGTTTTGCTGTACAATGAGAAGTATACATTTCTTAATGCAGTGTATCCCCAAAGAGCAGTATTAAGAAACCTGGCTGCTGTGGTATATCTGAGACTGCATGTGTCATGTCATGATACTGCTGCACGTATCTTCCCTGGTTTGACACACGTGTGCCTCTTGTTCCATATGTGCTGCAGTGAGCGTGGTGCATCCTTGTGAGTGATGGACTACTTTCATCAGCTGCACTAAATGTTGAGAATTAGCAGAGCTATAAGCCATATTTCAAGTTAGGTTACAGGGGAAAACAGTAGGAGATAGGATTTATGCTGTCTGTATAAATGAATTTCATAAGCTCTTCCTCATAAAGGAAAAAGAAATTGTGCCTGATAAAGTTCTGCTCTAAAAAAAAAAATAAACCCCAAAAAACAATGACATTTCTGAAGCGGGAAAACCCAACTTTTGTTATCACAGGTGATTAATTGAATTGATGCGTAACTGATGTTCCAGAGCAGTGGAGATTAGAAACAGTGACAGACTACGCCCCACCGGTCCCAGTTCTGCTATTACCTGAAATTACAGTCTAAAGCAGACTGACTTGTATGGCCCACAGATTCATAAAAATTCAAGAACCACTCTCACCAGTCTACTTTTGATAAATTCTTTTTGATTCAGTAACCTTTCTTAATGGAATTTCTCCCCCTCTTCCTCTGTTTTACTTTTTTTTTTTCTTCCACTTTGGTCCGTACATTTATTGCTGCCTCCCACTCCGTGGGAGTGCAGACCTCTGACTAAACATCCATGTTGTAATCTGTACAGGAATTTACTGACAGAAAGGGCTTAAAGAAAATTATGCATTTCTCAGATCTACCCTGGGGCACACAAATCAAAGTCTCCCCTGAAACACTTTATAGTAAAACTGAAAGTAGCTACACTTTATATGGAAATTAGATGGTGCTGGGACATAACACAACTAAGCATATATCAAAACATAGTGGCAATGGACATAGAAACTGCTTTTTCTCTAGTGAGGATGTAAACGTCTATTTTGTTTTATTTCTCCCAATGTATGACTTTTTCTCAGGTGATGAGGAAAAAGCCCACTAGGAATATGCATTCACTAGACTGGCTCCAGAGCTTGTGATTCTTTTCTCATTTTTACTTTGCTGATAGGCCATATTTATTTTCCCCCACCGTATGAAGGGTATTTAGAATAGTTCACACAATAACAAAAATCTGATTGTCTCTATCAGAAAGAGAAAAAGGGAAGAACAAACTGGGGAAAAGGGGAGGCATTATCTTATGGTACCTCTAGGGTAGGGGGGAATGCAAGGGAAAAGGTCTGATTTTGCTTTTTTTTTCACTGCATCCTTGTTCGTCTTATAACAAAAAGAAAAGTAAAATGTGGCAATGTGATATCTTGTACACAACGCTTGCTGCTTTTCCTCATGCTGGTTCCTTCCTGGGGAATAAGCTATTAACAGCAGAGCCCCTCCAGCTGCTATTGTAGATGGCTGTGCAAAACCAGCTGCCACGTGCAGGTTCCTTGCAGCTGGGACATAGATCCTACAACATCTGGGATTGTGTCACTTCCCCCCAGGGCTCCTGCAAACCTTTCATACTCCATTTTTTTGATGAAATGGGGAGCAGAGGCTGGAGATATCCACATATGGTTTATGCACTGAAATAAACCAAAGAGGGACAGAGAAAGTTTGACACCTAAACCAAACAGAAAATCAGACTAGACATAATGGAAGATCATGTTTATTCCACTAATATTTCTTGTTCAGCTCTTGAAGAATTAGTTTTCTGCAATGCTTTGAATTGTTGTGCTATAATATGAGAAATCAGCTCATTTTCAGATAGCGTAAGAAAGATAAGAGATACTAAAGTTCAGCATCCCTTGGGGCTGTAGGTTTTGATGGGCTGACACATTAGCCCAAACCCTTTCCCACTTCCATAGATGCAATGAGATCAGATTGCAGCCTGCAGCACATCTCAACAGAGTGCAGTGATACAGGTCAACTCATCACCGACTGCAACAGGACACCACAATAGAAGCAGGAAAGAACAAATAGCCATAACACAGAGTGTGTTAGCTGAGCAAGTACAAGTTCAGGCTCCTATTCTGTGGCAGTCTTTCTCTGGCTGAGTCTATTAGTTTCTCTGTGCCTCATTTACATATTCATAAATTCAGAATGAAACTAGTTTCCTGTCTCACAGGACCACTATGAAAGTTAAATTATATTAGATATTGTAACCTACTCTAGTATGTGATATCAGAGGCTATTTAAGTATCAAAGGGAAAAAGAGGGAAACTTTATATGCATTTTCCTTTTGTGTCAGAAGAGCAAACAGCAATGTCAGCCTTTAGGAGACCAACGTAACAGTGGAAAAAGCATTCAAGGCCAGGCTGGATAGGGATCTGGGCAACCTGATCTAGCTGAAGATGTCTCTCCTCATTGCAGGGGGGTTGGACTAGATGAACTTTGAAGGTCCCTTCCAACCCAAACTATTCTGTGATTCTATGATTTGTGCTTTCCCCAAAAATACACAGAGGGCTTGAGAAGTGGGAATCTATTTAGGGCCCAACTGGAATAAACAAATCACCAGGATATCGTTTCTAACTGCCTGCTGCTTGCATATATTGTGGAAATACATTTCCCTGTACGGATAATGGTGGTGGGTGACTCCCTGCTGTGAGGGAGGCAGCTGATGGAGGCAATGGATTATCTCTCTTTAATTATTAGACCACATAAGATACTGCATCCAGGTTTGAGCTCCCTGATACACACCAAAGGCACTGGTAAATAGGAGCAAATTCGGTGGAGGGCCAGCAAGATGACTGGGGACACTAGCCCTATGAGGAGGTACTAAGGGATCTGGGCTTGTTAACAGTAAAGATGGAGAGGCACAGTCATCTTCAATGGAAAGAGATTTGTCTACGTTTAAAGAGATAGCAAATACAGATAAAACGTGTGAAAAAAGCCCTGCCAGTACACAGTATCCTGTAAATATCTGTGGATATGGAATAAGATGTGTTCAGTGCCTGGGTCATATTTCTCAGCAGATGTTATCTCTTAATTTCTTTTACATGGCAGATGAGAAGAAGTTTCCCCTTCAATAACACCGATTTATAACAGACATCACAGGTGTCATTGAGAAATAGGTTTCCTGCCTTGTTTTTTCCTTTTCTGTTGTGAACAATACATAAACTGTCCTATTGAAGACAAAAAAATGGCTCAGAGTTAAAAATGCCCCTATTTACAGCAGTGCTTCAATACTGCTGGCATTACAATGTTATCATTCATGCAAGAAATGGTACTAAGAAATTGAGGTGATAAAGGAGGAACCAGAGATGATGTTTCTGCTAATGAAAAGAAAAATACAGGTACCTTAGTAAGTCTAGCCCTCCTGTCTCCCCCTTTAGCTGTGTGCAGATGTTTCTGCTGGGCTGAGGGAGAGGTACTGTGACATAGGAGCCACCTTTCTACATGAAAAAGAGAAAGGACACTGTGTGCATCCATCCTGGGGTGAGCAGCCCATACAAACCTGCTTGAGCTTGACTCCAGCAGCAGCAGTGCGTCACTCCCTGCAGCCCCCTCCTCTCTGCTGATGGCTCCTCTGGCCCCATCAGGATCATTAGCATTCCTACGGCACAAAAGATATGCCCCTGACTTATTTATGGCTCCAGTAAAATGCTAATTCCAATTCTGGCAATTCCTTTTCCTTCATAAGCACACTGCCCACCATACACAGCTAATGCTGACTTTGGGTAGATCCCTTACTCTTTGGGGGCTTCTTATGTATCCTTCTGTCTGCCTAAGACTTGCCCATGCCACAGACATCTGGGGAGGATCCACCCATTAATCTCCAGGAAAAGACATAAAATGGGTTATTATTTATCACTTCTTTTCATGTGAAAATTGCTGCGCAGCAGTGCGGTCAAAGTCCCAGCTCAGAACTTGAGGGATAGCTGATACTGTCTTGCATCTGTATCAACTGCAAAAGCTTTAGTATCCTGCAGAATAAAACCATACAGGGGCATGCTTACAGTGTTCATTGCACAGGCTAGACATAGCTAGGCAGTATATCACCCTTCCAGAAAACAACCAGGAGAGAGAAACTATCTTCATGTTAAACAGCACTCAGTATTATAGCAGTTGAAATGCAGCCAGTTGCTTCCCAAAGAGCAAAACATGGCAGATGCCTTCACCATCATGACCTGTCACATGAAGATTTATAAGCCATGAAGATGCAAATGATTCAGCTCTCCCACTTGGCCAACAAAATAAAATACTTTCCATTTGTTTGGAAAGTAAGGGTATAGTTCTGGACTGGTACAGCCATCATGGCTGCTCAGAGAAATAGAGCCTGTCACCCCACTTCTCTGCTGGCACCACAATGCCAGCAACTCCCTTCTCCAGTGAGCAAGTATTTCAGGAGGGTCATGGGCTTCAAGGAGAGCACAGTGTTTGCCAGCTGAATCACAGCAGTTGGTACAGGGAAGATTGATGGGAAGGCAGATGGAGGTAACTTCACTAGGAAACATGGCTGGTTGTCACTGGGAAGGAGATCTTTGCTATAGAAAAGAAAATCATAGCAAGAACAATGAGTAGAAGAGGATATCCTGGATAGACTGCAATTAGAATAAGGCATACCTCTGAATGAGAAATGGGAAAGCAGATTAGGAAAAGAGCAGATCAGGAAGGAATAAAGTTTAGCGTGTGAGGGTTTGCTTAAGGTGGGCAAGGAAAGATGAAGGATATCTGAAGGCGAATGGAGAATGTGGCTAGCAGCTAGAAGGCAGAGAAGAAGACTGTGGTGGTGCAGGGGTATAAAGTAAAGAAAAAAGGAGAAAAGTAGAGGGCAGAAAGAAACACGAGAGAAGATGTTGCTGCACGAAGTTTGCACGGGGTCTTGTGATGCTGGTTACCCACGTGCCTATGTGCTGTACTCCCTACCATCTCCATGCTGTGGGCACCGTACAAATGCCTGCCATGGCCCTGCATGAAGCCAGCACAGCCCCATAGGACTTGCAGGCTGAACAGCACATCTTCCTTGCCTTGTTCTTGTACTTCCCCAATAAGGCCTCCTTACAGATTGGTAACCATGTGCTGCAGAGCCCAGCAGCCAATACCTGGAAGGAAATTATTTGCTTGATGTTCATAAATTAATACTCAGCTCCTGGAGTCATCTGTCTTTTCAGTTTTCAGCAAGCTGCTGTCTCTCTTTCCCTTTCCTTTTCTCTCTTTCCGCTTCTCCTCCCCCTTAATGCATAAAAGATAGTGTGGAGCTGTTGTTGTGTTTAGTACAGGTTTATCTTGAAGACATCTGCTTATGCCAAGGGAATAGCATGAACTCCCAGTGACCTGTAGATCCTGCATTCCTAATTAGCGGAAAAATATTCCATAATCAGGGTATTGCCATTTCAATGGAGTCTAAAGATAGAAAGGTTATGTTCTTGTCTGGGGTCGTGAATAATCAGTTCTGACTATATAGCTTCATTCTGACCTAGAGTTAACCAGGTGAAAGCTGGTAAGCAGCAGGACCAGATTACTGTCTCACAGACTGCATCTATCCTGAGGGCTTGCCTTATGTTTTTGCTCACACTTTTACTTCCAACCTCTAACCAACATGGACAAACCCTTTAAGCATGACTGGGTAAGTGCTTTGAAACAATGCCTGCTTTTACGGCTGCTTTGCTGCAGGCCATCAACTGTGAGAAGGTGCAACAAGCACAGAGCTGAGCTTGTGCCCTCCAGCATCCTCCCACCATCCCCAACACCTGCCAGCCTGTCTCACCACTTGCTCCCCATTTGTTCCTACCCACCTGTCTTTTAATTTATTTTATTCATTTTTAATTTGCTTCCTGCCCACCTGCCTTTTTGTATTCTCTAGAGCAGTGTTAGAGCAGCAGTGGCTCTGGGAGGCACTCTGCCTCCTTCATCCACTGCACCACCTCTCCACAATGAGAGGTCAGAAACCAGCCCATTATGTGGGCCCTCTTCACTGCAGTAAGTGGTTGGACAGGAGCAGTCCTGCCTGGGAATGGTTCCCTGTACAAGAAAGTATTCCCAAGGCTGTTCAAAGTTCAAATGATTGACTGGTGGCAGCATTTCATTTTGGAGTTCGGCAGCATTGATAATAGCTTGCCAAAGGAAGGGCTTGTCTGTCTCCTATTTAAATACCTTATGAGAATCTTCTATGGTGCAAACACAGCCACAAATGTTTTCAGAGGAGTGAGGGGAAAGGCAAAGGTGACATACCTACAACATACCAGTGGGATATATCATAGCTGGATGAATAGAGACAGCCATAAGCAGTAACAGAGATGCTCATCCAAACTGCAAGCTGATCTGGAGATGAGTTGCTTCCCTTCTCTCTCAGACTTTCTCTTGTCTGGTTAATATGTCACTGGAGAACATGGAAACCTGTAAATCTCCATAACTATGCCTTGTTCCTTCCTCCAACTGAGCTGTTTCAGGTACAAATGTAGGTTAGAGCATTTCTTATATGGCTAAGCGTTAAGTTTGTAGCTGGGGAAAGACACTCCACTCTGATTTTATGCTTTTGCTAGAGGATGTTTCCCCACCTTCAGAGCATCTATTTCACAGCAAGGACTGCAAATCAGGTTCAGTCTGTGAGATGGATTTATATGGATTCTCTATGGAACAGGCACACAAACCTGGAAGCAGTGTGCCATTAGTGTAGTTGTAAGGATGGCCTCCCAAACTGGAAAGCAGTGGCGCAAAAGCCACCAGGAAGAGTCCTCCCAAAACAAGAGTAGTTTCCAGGGAATTGTGTAGTTTTGCTGCGGAGATTATAATTACAGTTCAGTTCACACATGAATATCAGTTTCTTCTCTGCTAGTGGTCAGGCTCCCTGATATTGCCTTCAGGATTTCTGCAGTGGATTAATAAATAGGATTACATGATCATTGATAGGTATGCCTCTGCCCATCCTCCTCCTGTCAGCTACACGCCGCCTAAACTCTGCAAAATCCTGCTGGAAGCCCTTGAGAAATGTTCTTGCTTACTTCCAAAAATCTATTCTGAAAGAAAAAAAAAAAAGAATTTGTTGATGAAATATGTTACATTGTGAAAAATATTGTGGGCCACCCCCAGAAAATCCACAATGACTGTTCATTTGTCCAGGGCTTGTTCCTTTATGAATGCGTATGTTTGCGGATGCTCACTGTTATCTTTGTTGCTTTTAATTGCACAGGGGAACAGTATCAATACTCCATGGTTCCGATCATCTAGAGGACAGCCAAGCAGTGACAGCAGACTCCAGTTCTTTTAGGAGTAGTGACCAAACAGTGATTATTAGAGCTGAATAATTCAGAAAGTTTTCAGATAATCTTTGCTTAGGCTCTGATCTTCCCAAGACAGTGCTCTACTTCATTTTATGCTTGTTCAATCACACTGGAGTCAATGGGAGCAGGACAGCACATTTAAAGCTAAGCCTATCATAAATCACCTTTCTGCATCACAGCCTCGATCACAGCCTGTTCATAGATATTCCATAAAAAAAAAATAAAAAATGAGTAAATAAGTTTGCTTTGGCCCCAGTAAAATTTCCTTTGTGTTCATTTGCTGTGACAATTTGGGAAACAGACCTTTGGTAACAAAACAAAACAAAAAGACACAAAGAAACAGTTTTTAAAGCCACATCCATCAGTTCTTGTGAAACGCCAGTCATACGTCTGCATAAACAAGGATTCAGCTTAGGTATCTGCACAGTGTTCTTGTCAGGAAACAGAAATGATCCATGTGATTTATCAAAGCATCAGCAACTACATACTGTAGATATTTGCTTTCAATCCTCAGAGTTAAATATTAGAAAAGGTATCTGTTGAATTCATTTGAATAACAAATAGACTGGGGAATCACAATCTGTTCTCAGCTATTCAATGGATGAAAACCAGTAATTCATAGAATATATTAGTCTCTCAATTCTAGTAATTATTAGAGCAGAGTTAGAGATTTGAAAACAATAATTTCAGGAGCTATACATTATTTCTACAAGCAACTGATAAATGATGTTACTTCTTGGCTTCTGTCTCAGTCACAAGTAGTTTGTAACAAATCCTTTCCCCTTGTCGTTCAGTGGCTGACTGACAGCGTACCCAGCCAAGCACAGGTATAAAGATTTCTAAGATCAAAGCAAGGGTTAGCTACATTATTCATGTGGTATTAGATTTTTGACCCCTGCTTGTAACTCAGAAAGTACAGTTACAAAACTTAGTCACCTACAATGCTTACAAATGAATTTCAGCAACCATCTGAAGAGTCGAGCTAATCTGTACTGTGAGTACACATGGAAGGAAATCTTGGACGTTTTCATTATACATGAAAGCATGAATGAAATGACTTCAAGGAAAACTAGTAGAAAAAAGCAAAATCAGTTTCGGGAGAGCAGAGACAACACTCGAGGTCTGTTAGATCTGGTATTTCCAGCACCAGTGCTCAATTCTTGTGGGATTTGGTCAGAAATTAAGGCAGGTTTTGCAGCCCTCCTATCAGGCAGCTTTTCCCCAGTGTCCATCCCTGCAGGGAAGTGCTGGGCTCCCAGGTTCTCTCACCCCCATATGCTGGGAGCCCCTGGCTCCTGCAACCCCACCAAGGGCACGGGGCTCCTGGGGTCTCCCAGTAGGGACCAGGAGCTGTGGCCTCCCTTGTCCGCAGCCTCAATTTGGAGAACCGGGTTTGGAGAACTGTCATTCTGCAGCTCTGTCTCAGAGAGAGTATTTAGGAAACAGTCACTCTTCTCTCAGAAGCCACTTCATCAACTCAAGTCAAAAGCAGCTGGATGCCTACAGAAAAATCTGGAAACCTGGCATTACATGTGGAAAGAAGAGGACAGGGCACTAAAAGAGATGGCGGATTGCCATTTTGTACTCACCCAATTAATATGCTCCTTCCTCCATTTGCTCACTTTGTCTTTCCAGGCTCCATAATCTCTGGTGAACAGATCAAGGGGTGGAGCTGAACTGGCAACTGTCACCTTATAACATCGCTCCTATAAACACATAGTACTAGCAGAGGCAGAAGGCACCGTCGTGCTGATCATCATCCTCTGAGTCAGCCATTTGCAAACACCTTCTCCAGGCTGTCATCTCACCACTATGAATTCACAATCTGAGTCAGAACCCAATTTAAACTGCTATAATTAACAGTCCCGATTTAACCAAATCTAGCAGTATGTCATGTTGCATTCTCTGCACACATCTGAGCATTTTGCATTTGGGCTCCTTCATGCTCTTCTGCTTGGCCCCTTGTGTTGTGGGGCAGCTCTGCCCAAAAATCATCATCGGGTTTAGGGTCCCATAAGGGCAGAGTCCAACAGTAGCTGAACAACAGAACTCATCTGTGATGGATTCATTTGCCTGTTAAATAGCAAAGTCTATGATTCTATGATGCACTGGCTGCTGCTGTGTGCTATAAATACTGATGAGTAAAAAGGGGGTGAAACTTTGCAAGTCGTTCATCAGTAAAAGAGCTATTGTATAATGCAGTGGCCCACTGCAAGGAGGAAACTCCAGGGCAGGGCCAGGGAAAAGCCAGGGAAAAGCCTGGGTGCCCCATAAGGGAAAAAGGGATGAAGCACCCTGCTTGCTGGGGAGACCCAGGAAATTCAGATGAGCCAAGGTTCCTACATAGAAGATAATTGTTTATCAAACAAGCTAAACATGAGCACACTTTCCTTTATTGTTTTTATATGTTATTGCTGCCAATGAACACTTCACTCTGAGGAAGGTCTCTGGTCACTGCGGATGATTTAGGAGTGTCCCTGCGTTTATATTTTAGGGAATTCTCTGCATTTGTTTTTAGGGCATTGCAAATAGGTGACTTACTAACTCATGTTTTTGCAGTCACAGGTGACGGCATGCCAAAACCTTCAGTGGAAACGTATTTTTGAAAAATGTGTCTTTTTACGATTGAGGGAGCATCTTTTAACTCCTCTTTCTTTCCCATGTTTCCTTTCCTTTCTCTCAGCATCTGGTCTGAATGATGAATTTAATCTGCTGCATTTTGCTGTGACTTATTTTTGCAGTGCTGCCTTAAGGCCACCACTAAGGGCTTCTCTGTCTTGACCCAAGTACTGCTGGAGAATCATCCACTGCCCGGAAGTCCTCACAATCTGCATCAATTGGGAACATGTGAACAGATTAATTCAAATTCATGTTGCAGATCAGCAGGCAAGTTGGGATAAACTCCATGCTCTGAACCTGAGTTAGGTAGCTTCTAGGTAACTTGTGCCCTAAACTGTTCCGCTATCTCAACACTTCACTGTGATTTCTCTCCATCCTGCAGCCTCCTGTGCATGCCCTCTTTGTGTATCCTTCTGTCAACACATCCAGCTGAGCTCTTTACAATGGGTTTTTTTTAACGATACTTACAGGTTTCTCTCCTTTCTTACAGAAATACTTGCATGTCAAAAAGCCTTTTAAGAAGTCAGTGAGAATCCCACGACTCCTATGCTCGCTGTATCAAATATCCATATTTAGGTGTTAATCAATTCGTAGTCTTCTCATGATGCTCTCTGTTATTTTGGCATTAGTTTCACGTATTACTGTATGAAAGTTCATTATATGTCTTTGGAGAGAAATATATTTTTGACAATACATTTTAAAATGTCTAAAACCATACATGCCCGCACTGATCAGGAAAGTACAGAGTTCTTTAAATCAAACTCCTGTCCTTCACTAGCTTTTACAGAACATAGCATACACATAACAGACATACAGTATTATATATCTGCATATACATCTGCAGAAAATATCCCATGGAGTTCTCATTTATACTCTCAGTGACCAAGCTGAGAAATAAAAAAATCCTGCCTCATCATACATTTTTCTACTTCAGTGGATTATTTTTTATTGATGATGCAAGTCTTAATTTTAAATTCACTTTTGATGAAAAAAGTAGCAGATCATCTGCCCTGTTATTATACAAAATATATTTCCATCAAGTGGAAGGAAATATAATTTGTAAAATGATCAATTACATAATGATTACAGTGGAGAAATATATCCTCAAACATAGTTTGTTAAATGGAGGAATTTAATATGAAATAGTAGATTTCCAAATTTATACAAATAACACCAGATGGTGGGTAGCTAGTTTTAATTAAATTAGGTTTGATAATTATAGCTGTTTAATTTTTAGGTTTGACTCAGATTAGAAAGAATGTATTATTTCCCAGTAAATGTATTTTTAGTTCCCTCACAAGGTTTTGAATCTTGCATTACTTGCCATGGTCCAGAGCAGCAGAGTGCTGTGGTCAGCTTTCTGGAGGCTCATTTTGGCCTGCCTTGGTCCTGTTTCAGCAATTCAGAGGATGAACCATGCCACACTTGGGCTGGGACCCCCCTGATGGGAGTCAGAGGGAGTTTTGCCAATACAAGCAGGAGGGAGTTTCTGCCATAGCACTGAAATATGTTTTCACAGCTCGGTCTATTGGCTCCAGCACTGCATTTCAGCTGCTTTTGAGCAAAGGAAGAAGCCTAATGACAATAATGGCTTTGCAGTTGCACAGAGCTAATGACCCATGCTTGGCCACTTGCTTTTCCGTGCTGTGTCTGCAGTGATCTATTTACACATACACACACTTGCATTAGCTGCAGCTCATGTCCTGAGACATTTTCTTGGGGAGGACCAAGCGAGGGCTAAAGCCTGGCCAGCCTCACACATACCTGTGCTCATCACTGCTGCTTTCCACAGGTTCATCTGGGCTGTGTCTGGTGTTGTGCTCATGGAGTCCCAGTGACTCCGCATGGAAATATGCTTAAAGTTACAAATGTGTCCAAGCCCTTTTTAGACAGTGGCCAGAGACCAAAGCCTATCTCGTAGGACCAACTCCCTGATAATCAGCGCTCACAATCCTGTGGGACTCACCTCCTATCCTTGGACCAAGACAGGTGTAATTGGGACCCTTATAATTGAGTCTGTTCTTATTTGCAAGTTTGCAGTTTCAGCTACAAGCCCAAATGAACACATTCATCAACCTTTTAGGCCACATCTACAAAATGGGTGTTTCCTACATCTACAAAACGGGTGTTTCCTGCAGTGATGTCTGGGAATGTACAGCTCTCCAGCAGTGAGATGTCGCAGATAGAAATATCCATAAAAGAATAACTGTAAGACATTCGGTCCTTCACATCTATCTGATGCTCAGGGGAAGGACTCTTTCAGTGTGACTGACTTTGTGGCATACTTCTCAATTGCTTGGGCTGTTAACCTATCTCCTGAACCACGTACACAATAAAAAGAGGTGGGGTGGGGAATGAAAAAGTTTGATTCATTGGATCATCACAATTCAAAGGCACTTGGAATACTTTAATTGTAATTGAATGTTATAATTAAAATTGAACATTGTAATTTAGAATTTGAATACTGCAATTAAAAGAGGTGCTCAGGATCAGACTCTGTCTCCTGGAAATCACCAGATACTTGTGACTTCCAGCAAAGAGCATTTTAGATCGCAAGAAGCCAGTCCAGGGTCTTACTCTCCATTTCAGGTGACATTATGAAACTTTAAGATACCTTAAATCATCTCCCCCACTGCAGCTTCCTTAGAGCCAGCATGTGGGTTGGCACACAGGCAATGTGGTGCTGTCCTGCCTCCTCCCTCTAGAGTCCTTTTTCTTTTATCTCAGTTTTCCCTCGGCAGGGTTCTTCTTCCATTATCTGCCTAGTGCAAATCCCGACTCCTGCTTTGCTTTCTTTTTTGTGTGTGCTGAAAAGTGGCCTCCCTGAATTTGTATTATATTGATTATGTAAATTAGCAGTTCTCCTCTAGATTGCTTTTTCTTTGTGAACTGGGAGCATAATTTGCAGTCTTCTACCTGATAATTGTGAGGATAATTTGAGCTGTCTCTTTGTGGAGTCATCAGTGACTGCTTTAATTTCCATATGTGAGCAGTGCTGGGTTGGGTTTTTTAAACTTTTTCCTAATCCTGGTTCCTTCAGAATTACTGGATTGTTTCTGATGTTCATAATAGTGTCACCTGAATTGTATTTTGGAATTTCCAGTGCTACTGAGATTGCAATTTATCTACAGTGTGACAGGTTTTTCAACATTTCCAGAAAAGACATAATCCCATAACTATCAGCCTGACAATAAAATTGTCTATCTTTGATGGAAAATTGAGGACTCAACTATGGTCATTTTTCTCATTGCAAAAATATTTCAGAATGAAATAAAACAATACCGTTTTGTTGTGAACAGTACATGTCTTTCATCAACTTGAAATGACGACTATAGATTGCAAAATTAAAATAACGAGAGGTTTGTGACATCCTGTTCTTTTATTCAACACCGAACACAACCCACTTACAAAGTGCTATGTAGCACATTTAACAGCAAATGAGATTTAATAAATCTATGCACAAGGTTTCTAAAGGATAGAGGAAAAAATTATAATAGCCTTTTACTGGTAAATGTCTTCAGATAAGAAGACCATTGCTTTATTATGACATTTTTAAAAAGGCGCTACAAGCAAGTTTCTTTCTCCCTTATTGAAATGATATTGGTATTGGTTGAGTACTGAAAAAATGCTGAGGTTTTATAATTCACATGTGGAGAGGAACTCTGAACCCATATGTTTACGTGTGAGACCCTAAGACAGCTCCCTTTGGTGTCAGTGGTCCTCTTGAGATAGCTCCCAGAGCATCCAGAGGGAGTATAGAGTGAAAAGCCGGGAGGTCTCTGTAATGCCCTGGGCTGGACTAATGAAAATATGACCATGGTGCTCTCTTCAGCTTTCCATTTCAGACTTTTTAAGCCTGCCCCCATGGAAAATATGCACAAGATGTGGTTGTGATTGAACTAGTTTCTTTAGAGCTGAGTTTCACTAGGAATTGCACCATTAAAAAGGAAAAAAAGAGAAATCTCTGAAGCTGCAGCAAAACCCAAAAACTTCTCTCAAATTTCTCACAAAACCATTTCTCCACCAAAACCAAAAATTATGTTGACTAAAGAGTTCTCTTTTTATAAAATAAAATATTTTTATCTGCTATTCTAATTTCATTTTAATTTAATAGATAAACTTTTCTGAATGAAAAAGAGTTTGGAAAAAGTATCAGCATGTTCCATTCCAAACATGTCCAAAATGGGAGATATCTTGACCCAATCAATATGCTTTCTTTTATTTCTGTTTGCAGAAGAAATGCCATCATAATTAGTACATTTTCATGAAATATTTCCCTTTGGACAAACTGGCATTTTCTAAAAGGAAAATACTCTGTTAGGAAGTTTCTGATTGATGCTACTGTTAATGCAATACTCAACTGCACCTGCATGCAAGCTCACACACCTGGGCTCTATTGAAATCAGCAGTAATTCTATCAGAAGCTTCAAAGAGTCCAGATTTACAAATGTGTAGGTACGTGTGTATGGATACACGTATCTGTATCATTTATGTATATCATCTATCTTTTATATATCTATACCCAGACAATTATAGCTCTTGCTATATACACACCAGGAAAATGACTGGTCTAACAGATGGGAGTCCTGCAGGAAACCCTAAGAAGAGCCAGGGTTGGGGGAGAAGCAAGGCAAAGGCATATGTTTTGTTGTAGCTTGAACTACCAGAGAGCTAATCCCCAGGAAGGGGGTATATTTGACCTTCTGCAGCATGGGAAGGTTAACCTTTAATATTGCTCAATCAACACATTGCAGGGGAAACTTTCTGTTTCATTGCATTTTTTTTTTTAAAAAAAGCACCAAGATATTTGCATTTTTAGCAAGATGGAGATTCCAGAGGATTTTTTTTTCAGCACTAGTCATGCAATTTATCAACACTGTATTAGCTGATCAATCAGTCAAATGAGAATCTCTCTTATTCTTGAAATGTGGCCAGAAATCTACATGAAGTGGCCCAAGACATTTATCTTCATTCTTGGTTACCTGGTTAATGACTTGAATGTGGTATTAACCATCATTATAAACTGATGAAAAATGAAATGATTAAAATTAGTAAGAAATGCTACATTTAAAAATGTATGGCACAGTATTGTTCCCATGAGATCTCTATGATAGATTTAGGTACAGGGAGTCAATCTTTTATCATCATGCCTGCCCTGTTCTTATTCTGACATCAAAATGAACACTAAAGTATAATACTGGAATGTACCATGCAAGTAATAATTTTGTGATAGAAACTAGTATCCTCATAGAAATTCAGAAGTAGGTGAATTTCAATGGTAGGGGGAAATGGGAGGAATAGGGGAAAAAATGAATGACCATTAAGAACACGTTTTCAATGCATGCACAATAGCAATACAACTTACAAATATTTTTTAGCCTATGGAGGTTAAAAAATAGGCTAGCAAATTTTCAATGCATTCACAATAGTACTAAAAACCCCAGATGCAAATAAGCTAAAATATACAGGTATATGTTCTCTATTAGAAGTGTGTAAGCAAATGTGTGTCTGTGTCTGTATCTGTGAGTATATGTCTGTGCATGTGTGCATGCAGCTATGAAACAAAGGCATCTCTTTGACACCTACATAGAAATATCTTTTCTCACTAGCTCTGCTTTTGGAAAGTCAGTAATATTCTTTGTGAATAAAAATCCTCTGAGGACTCATGTTCTGACCTTAAGTCTGATAGTCACATCTAGGTACTGTAGCAATCTTTAGGTTAAAGTATGATATGTAGCACATATTCAGAAAAAGTAAGCTTTAACCTCAAATTTTTCTGCTTCTGTGTATTTATGTCAAAGCTCTAGCATTTCTCTTTCAGTAGGCAAAGAGGGAGATTATGGGCTTCTTATCTGGTCAGGAGTTTCCGTACTTCAAAAAACATAGGTCTTGATAAGGTATCTCCCCCAGCAAGGAAACTAATAACCCTGTTGGGCTTCTTAGAATTACAGGTTCCGTACACACCAAGTGTCTCTCTATCTATCCCTTGCCATTCACTCTAAGAAATGTATAAATGTATGTAAATATGGGTGCGTGCATAAATGTGTACAAATAAAGATGCAAATATTTGTAATTATATGTTATAACAATTAAAGACAATATGTCTGTATATGGAGCTGAAATGACATTTGATCTGGTTGCCATGTTCTCCAGACGCATATTGGAAGCCCTTAGATCCACTTCCCCACATATCACAAAGAATTGGCAAATGAGGCTTCAAAATGTTGGTTTAATTACAAAAGCAGAATCATAAAGATTAAAAAATGTTAATGTGCATCACAGGGCAGTGTAACCTACTGAGCACAAACTGATAAGAATTTATTGCAAGAGTTAAGACAAGCACGTACCACAACAGTAAGGGGAATTAAAGCGCACCGGAGTGTCCTTTTATGTCTGATACTCCTGACAATGTTCTTACATGCTCACAGTAATAACCCTGCATTTGATTTTGTTTCACTGGTTGGATGGTAATCTGTATCTATTAAGTACTTACACCATTTAAACTCACCACTGAGGTGCCTGGGAACTCTTGGAGGGCATCCACCTGTATCTCAGTAGTACGGTTTACAGCCTCTGAATGTTAACCACAATATTTTACCATGTTCTGGGATCACAACATATGGTGGGGTCTCTGTTTAATCTGTACAGGGAGATGAAAGAGCAAACCTTGCTAATCTACCCATACTCTCTCTGTCTGGCTAAGGGAACGAGCATGATGTTTCTGTTGTAAAAGACTTCATTTCGTGCATTAGAGATGGCAGTGAAGTAGCCTGAGGGATATGCTTGTGTGTTGTGCTAACAACATATGTTACATCTATGCCAACATCCTCCTCGCTCGCTCTCCCAGGTGTCTTAACTACAGCTGCTGAGACACAAAGGCTGGTGGTACCTGCTCCAAAGGGAAAAGAGCCAGGACCAAAGAGGTAAATGCTGGAGACAGCTTTCAGGAATAGAGAACACAAGTTGTGTCATGCATTTGTTTGGTTTCAGAGCTAGTGGTAAATCCAGACCCCTGGTAGGACCTAATTACCTCCCATCTGAGCACTAACTCAGAAGCAAAATGCTATCGAGAAGAGATGGGAACTCACTTCCAAGAACACAGGCACAAACACATTTTTATTGGCCATAGAGAATGGTACTGTGTGTGCCAATATAGCATGGATGTCTGACTCATAACATAAAGTGCAGATGCCAGCAGCAAGATGCTGCTAAGAAATAGCAGCTCTCTGGGACTGCAAAGTATCAGCTGTCTGGGGAGACCAGAACTGGGTAGAGAAAGAGCTGATGATGATCGAAGATGTGTTTTCTTTGCTATCTCATCAGGTCCCCTAATGCTCTTCACCCTGGAGTCAGAGTACAGAGCCATGGCAGTGGGAATGATGGAGCTGCCTCTTCTGAGACTGATCCAAAAACTCTGACCCGATCTTCTTTAGGGAAACTTGCAGCCTCAGACACTTTTCATCCACATGGGAGAGGAGTGAGAGGCCAGCATTAGATAAATGAAGTTATTTTTCTCCTCCTCCTGAGATGTTCCTGGCAGTGGATAAGACCTTGTGGCTTGCTCTCATCCCTGGAATCTGCTCTAGGAGGTAATCTTCGGAGAAAAGAAAATGAACAGCATTACTGTATTTTGTACAGTATCTTGCACAGTGTATCCCTGATCTGATTGGGCCTTTTGGGCACACCACACCTACAGGTAATAACAACAGAGTGACTGTCTCTGAGGATTAGAGTGGGAAATTAAATTGTCTTTAGATATAAATAGGTCCTTTCGATTGTGTATTTTTTGCTGTCTTTTTGCCTTCAAGCAATGCATGACAACTTGAGGAGCTGGGTTTTTTTATCCCCTAGGCAATGTTTTATTGTTCTCTGCCTTAAAGTCAGTCAATATTTGTAATTGTCTGTCTGTCCCACAGGTAACTGCAGGACTTTCTGGGGAAGAAAAAAATAAAGAATGAAGATGGCAGCACAGTTTCTGTCAAGATTTGGAGAATTAAGATGACAAAAAGCAGTCTGGTGGGCTTAAACCTGCAGTGATCTGAGAGACTTTCTTATTTTATACATCATTCTGGTCCTTTATATTTTAATGTTATGCTTACTATGCAAAACCTATGTAGGTGCAAGTATATATCTTTCTGTGTGTAGGCACTCGCATATAACTATATATTTGCCTATTTGCATATGTGTATGAATACATGCAGCACATGTGGGTGGTGAGAAGCTAAAGGAACATTTTCAAGGTTGACAAGACCAAAATTCAATCTTCCTTCAGCCTCCTGAGTTTTTCTAAGTGTGTGCTGAGGCAGCATGAGAATGAATCCTCTTTTGGGCTGAAGGATGAAGCAAGATTGAGGCTGCAGAGGACAAAAAAACAGCTCCTCAGCTTGGTGCGGAAGAGTTAATTCAGCACATGGGGTTTTCATTTAGCACAGTTACGCTGCTGACAAGCCTTGATAGTACAGCCCTCCTCTCCTCCCTGCCACCCAATACAAGCCAGCAGAAACTTGCCTGGAGATGAGCCTCTTGAACTCTCCTCACAGGATCCTAACAGCTCATGTCCCTTGCCAGCTACCAGTGACAGAGCTGACACAAAGAAGCAAGAGAGGGCACAGCTGGCATGCAAAACCCTGCCATCAGCATGCCGCATCTGCTGAATCTGTTGTGAGCAGTTCACCCAGCTGGGATTTTAATACGGCTGCATCCCGCCTTTTGGAAAGTGGTATTTTTCCTCCTTAATAATAGAGATGTGAGAAAAAAGAACCAACACCAAATTAAATGTTGTTAGGATAGCACATGTGTGAAATTTTAGGCTTCTTGACCTTGGCAGGGTACCCACAAGAAATTAGTACAAAATTAGTGCCATTTGTTGTTCTGAAAGCCCATCAGCCATGCAAAAGCAGGCAGAGGGAGAAACAGCCTGCTGATGCAGGGGCTGATCCTGGCGATCCTGCCCACGATCCCACAGCGCTCCGCAGGTTTGGGTGCAGGGTGCCTGATGGGTAGTGGTGAAATGAAGGGGTGGATGTGTGGCACAGCAAGTCCTGCACTTCACAGCTTCACAATTGCAGCTGCCATCAGTGGGAGTTTATAGCACCAGGCACCCTACTCCCAAACCTGCGAAGCATCACAGGAGCTCACAGGTGCTGACAGCTCTTGTCACCTCCTGGGAAGTGCTCAGACCCACACAGGACCATACACACCACGTCCACCAGGCACCTTGCCTCTTGGATAGTGACACTGGCTGCTAACCCTTAACAGAACATTTTGTTCCACAGATAACAGACCGCTCTTGAATTGACCCACCAAACTCCTTCTCTTTCTTCCATGGCCTTTTCATTTTAGTGAAACTCCTTAAGCAGCATTTGTGCAATCATGATTTTCTGCTGACCCATATTCTTAGCACAGGTTCAAACCCTGCCAGCAGCTGCTCCAGGTTCAGCTTGTTAAATCCCCTCCCTGGGTAGCTGGAGAAGCAGAATTCATTATCCAGGAGGAGAACCAGGTGCTAGGAGCAGGGGGGAGAAATATAAGGGACAGCTCAGGTCCTGGAAGTACTAGGGCTGAGTCCCATGTTTAGTTTCTTTTCTGTTGTGACTCTTGCAAGCCAAAGACTCTGACAGTCATAAACCTAGATGCTGATTAAAAGGCTGTGTGCTTTGTTAGGTATAGAGGCCCTCAGTGACATAGGTTAATGGCTGACTTGGCAGTGTGGGGAATCCTTGGACTTGATGATCTTAAAGGTCCTTTCCAACCTGGCTGATTCTATGACTCTATATAGGGAAAGGATTTAGAGCTGGAAATTATTTATGAAACCTGATGCTGGATTTTGCAGTGCCTGGACCTTGGGGTGGAGTCCAGCGCCAGGGATGAGCTGCTGCGTTCCCTGCACTTCTAAGTAAAAGCCAGAAAAGCCACTGGGCTCAGTATACAGCTCAGTGTAGATTACCCCATATGAAATGCTGACACTGGCTGTAGAATATAATGGCACCACTTCCCTCGCCCTGATAAGACACGGATGTATCCATACTGCAAGAAAGAGATTATCTGGAATTGATGCTTACAGATCTGAACGTGTTTGGGCTTCACTTCTTCCTACTTCCTTCCCGTTTGCACAGTACCCTTGTGACAAGCACCTGGGCTGAGGTGACTGTCCTGACACGGGACGCCTGTAGCGCCTGATCGGGGTGAGGCTCAGCGCCCAGGAGCTTCAACTCGAGGCAGCAACAGGCACTGTGCGAGCCTGAAGTCCTCGACAGGGCTTGCCCAGGAGCAGGAACCTCAGTGGACGCGAGGAGCTGACTCAACGGGGTGGTGCCAGAAGGAGCGGCACCAGCCCTCAGTGGGGAAAAACCTGTTCTAGGGATCATGGGAACAGGGCGGGTTGGAGGCAGTTTGTGCAGCAGTTCGAGCGGGATGGTGAGCACTCGCCGTATGAGCAGGGTCCGGCCTGGGAGCTCTGCTCTGGCTGCGCCGGCAGTGGCCAGTGTGGGCACCCAGACAGAGCCGATGAGAGGGGAGGCTGCGGTGCAGAGCTCGGGGTGTAGAGAGCACCTGCACTGCTCTACTGAGAGGAGGGTGCGCAATGGGCAGGGCTGAACTCTGTGCTCCATGGTGGAGGTACTCCTGCAGCAGTGGCTGAGCTGAGGGACACTGTCACTGGGCTGAAAGGTGTCAGGGATGCTGAGAAGCAGCAGCACTGCTTGCTCCAGGCCCAAACTGTGCAGGGGCCTCAAGCATCTCCTGTCGCTCATGCAGGAGAGGAGGCCACTAACCCAGGAAGCTGGGAAACAGTAACGAAAGAAAAAAAAAAGAGGAAGAGGACCATTAAAAGCAAGGGGCTTCCTCTTAAATCTGTTGTTCCTACCCAGAACTGCTTTGCTTGTCCCACAGGGGGCTGATGAGGAACCACACTCCCACCAGGAACCATACCATGAACAACTGGCTGATGCACTGGTAAAGAAGATCACTACTGATGCTGCCAGGAAAAAGCAGCGGGCTGTAATAGTAGGGGAGGGACTCTTCATTAGGGACTGTAGTGGTAGGACAAGGGGTAACGGGTTCAAACTTAAACAGGGGAAGTTTAATCCTTTAAATTAAATTGTGGGGAAGAGATTCATTATTGTAAAGGTGGTGAGGCACTGGAATGGGTTGCCCAGGGAAGTTGTGAATGCTCCTTCACTGGTGGTGTTCAAGGCCGGGTTGGACAAGCCTTGGGTGACATGGTTTAGTGTGAGGTGTCCCTGCCCATGGCAGGGGGCTTGTAACAAGGTGATCTTAAGGTCCCTTCCAACCCTAACTGTTCTATGATTCTGTGGTGGAGATGCCAAGCGAAACTCCCTTTTCTCAGAATCTCCACTCCCTCCTCTTCAATTTGGTCATTCTTCAAAACCAAATACAATTTATTTTTGTTTTCCTGAATTTTACTTTCTCCTAACATGGGGACATGTGGGTGCCAGTCCTTGCTTCAAGGCGCTCTTTTTGCAGTCAAGATTCCAGAGCAGGGTAGTCCCCAGAAAGGTGGGGAAATGTTGATTTAAACTTCTCCAGGCAGGAGAGTAAACTGAACTTGTATCTCCTGCAGCAAAGGTGAGTGCCTCCACCACAATGCTAGGAGGTAAATAATATGTTACTATTTTGTCTGTCCTCACTTTGTGCTAAGAACCCATTTTCCAGTCTGGACCACCCAGAAAATACAGTCTGTGGATATCACTGGGCTTAGGCATGTGATAAGGGCTGAATTGCTAAACCGTGACCCAGGTATTTAAAGCTCCTAAAAAACACAGCTGTCAGAAATATAGCTACAGGCCAGGAATGAGGATTAAAGGTCCACAGGAGCAAGCACAGGTACTCCTGTACTGGATTACCACAATTTTGCCAATATCCTATTCCATACTTGAGTCTTACCCTATTTGTAGCACAGTAATGGGGTCCCACTGCCCTTTATTCAGTGTCATTAAATTGCTGAATTAAATTTTGCCTCCAAAGGCACTATGGAATAATGACTGCTTATGTTGTAGGCTGGTATGCCCTCAGTGTATGGTCCTTCCAGGAGCAGAACATTTTCTTTTCACTCTGATAACACATCTGGGAGTCTATAAATATAGAGGGTAATCCTGTATTTCCTCAAACAAGAAATGAGTAAAGGGGGCATTTTTGGTTCTCTTATAGAATAATAGGATAGTTAGAGTTGGAAAGGACCTTAAAATCATCTAGTTCCAACCCCCCCTGCTATGGGCAGGGACACCTCCCACTAAACCATGTCACCCAAGGCTATGTCCAGCCCAGCCTTGAACACTGCCAGAGATGGAGCATTCACAACTTCCCTGCACAACACATTCCAGTGCCTCACCACCCTTACAGGAAAGAATTTTTTCCTCAGATCCAATCTAAACTTCCCCTGTTTAAGTTTGAACCCGTTACCCCTTGTCCTATCACTACACTCCCTCATGAAGAGTCCCTCCCCAGCATTCCTGTAGACCCTCTTCAGATATTGGAAGGCTGCTATGAGGTCTCCACGCAGTCTTCTCTTCTCCAGGCTGAACAGCCCAAACTTTCTCATCCTATCTTCATACGGGAAGTGCTCCAGTTCCCTGATCATCCTCATGGTCGTCCTCTGGACTTGTTCCAACAGTTCCATGTCCTTTTTATGTTGAGGACACCGGAACTGCACACAATACTCCAAGTGAGGACTCAGGAGGGCAGAGTAGAGGGACAGGATCATCTCTTTCGACCTGCTGGCCATGGTCCTTTTGATGTAGCCCAGGATACAGTTGGCTTTCTGCACTGCAAGAGCGTACTGCCGACCCATGTTCATTTTCTCATTGATCTACATCAATCTATCTTTGCACTGACTCTGGGATTCTTTTGGATGGGCTTATTCTGCACCATGCTTAGGTTTCTCAGTACCTTTCACATGTTCCTTTTATAGTGTAGCATTCTGTGCCATTTGGAAAAAGTTCTTTCATTTGTTTGGAGGTATCTGCATGGGGATAAAGTAGAGCATAAGTACCGGTTTCTTTGCCATGTACATTTTCCCCCCTTTGATTTTTCCTGTATAGCAGTTCAGTTCCTAATTTCACCTTTTAAATCCAGAGTAAACATCCAGCTTTCATAGAGGCCATACTCTATGTCTGACTGGTCGTAATTTAATTACGAATAGTGAGAAGTCGTCTGCCTTTTCATTAATGCTTCTGTGTTACATGCCATGGTCAAGGCCACACAGTCATGGAGCATCTGTCCCTATCCAACTGCTTTGTGGCTGGGTAAGAGCTGCCTTCTTGTTTGGATTCGCAGAAGAATATGGATTCAGTAAGGAATGTGACACTGCAAGAAGGAAAAGGGGAACAGCAAATCTAAGATAGTAGAAGAAAATAATGGTGAAGAGTCAGGAGACCAATATGAGACAAACTATCTGATTTAAGTCCCCAGAAAAGAATGGGTTTCCCTAAAACAGACTCCACGTTGGAGCATGTCAGTTCTCTTTAGCTAATTCTGCTACCTAGTCTGGAACTATACTAAAGAAACTAAAACTAAAGGAAAACCACGTTAAATGTCCAAAACTAGTAAGCATATGTTTTCTTTTTAAATCTTCCTAAATAGTTGATTGTCTGGGATAACTTAAACAGCAGCACTCTAAAATCGAATTTGCAAAGAGATCTATGACTAGAAATAACAGGGGAAGGCAATGTATACTGCATGGAGTGCTGCCATCTTTTGGTCATAGCAAACTAGGATTGTTGCAAGAGAGCTCTGAGTATTTTTTGTCAAGATTAATGGAGTCTGAAAGCACAATATGTCAGCTAAGTATTATTAAATACTATTATCATTGTTATTCAAATGACTAAGTTTTGTATTAAAGACGTGCTGAAATATAAGATTACCATATAAAAAAATGTGTTATTTCACTTCTTTTTTATTTTTAACCTTTTGCTCTTTCAGAGATCTGAATAGACAGAGCAATAAAAAATTTCCTCTCTTGTTGCAGTGGAAGCTAAAACAGCATTTAAAGCACATAAGAACATTAGTCAATAATTTCTGTAAGTCTCTCTATTAAAACCAGCAGATTGAAAGATATTATTGTAGTATCCCTAATCATAAATAGGTCTAATTTTACTTAATGGTTTGCAGTAGTTTTCAAGATTTAAAAAAAAAAAAAAAATTAAAACAATCTCTCTTTAAAGTATGACATATGTTTTGTTGTTATGTTTTAGATGCACTGTACATTTACACGGGCCCATACAGGAAAGTAGGCAGCCTTTTCTAACTAGTTTATGACAACCAATATCGATTGAGTTTATTAATAGTAGTTAATAAAGAAATAACCATGCCTTTTTTTTTCCTGTGCAGGATTTATTTGAATTAATGGTATACCCAAGTTCCTTCCTCATTAGGGACATGTCTGCACAAGTGACTGTCACGTGGTTACTTTTATTTAACTTCCACAGATGAAAACTGTATGAATAGAGCATTTGTTTAGCTCTAGTAGAGCTTAGAAGTGGATGTGGATGTGGATGTTCTGTTCCCAAGGAAGTGGACCATTGGCTCTTGAGCAGAATGTTCTTACTTTGATTTTTCTTTCAAATTTTTAAAGTTCTTTCAAGTTTATTTGCATTTATGGTTTCATGGCTAATAATAAAATCTTGAAAATGTGACTTGAAAGGCAAGAAAGTCAACAGCTAAATGGCCAAAGAAGAGTTAAAATACAATTATTTTCTCAGGAGAATTTTGAATATTAAAGGCTATAAATTTAAGATTTTCCTCAGTCTGGAAAAGTATCTGCTCTCCAGCTACAATGAGAAAGAGCCATAAACTAACAAACAAACAAAAAAAAAAAACAAAAAATAAACAGATGAAGGAACAAACAAAAAAAAAAATCAAAAAACCCCACCAAACCTATTACCTGCTGTAGTGGCTTTTTGTGTTTTCTGTGAAGAACAGGTATACCCTGTGCCTAATACTTGTATTTCTCACTATTCAAAGTGGCTTACTTACCTATCAAGAGAACCAGTGGAACATTTTCTTGGCTCAGGCTGTTTCTTCAATGCCCTTAATAAGCTTCCAGCTGATTTAGGTTTCGTTTTCTTATAAGAGTGTAGTGCAAAGATACTGGCATTCACTTTTGCACATTGTGTATGTTTTGTCATTTTCTGGTTCTGCTGATGCAGTGATATGTTTTCTGTCAAAGGCAGTTTACAGGCACATTACCCTGCTTGACAGCAACGGCGAGCTACCAGGATTTCCTGAGGAGAAACTTCCAGATGCAGTGTGTGAGATTTCTCATCTCTCGACTGCATTAATTACATTATCTCCCTGAAACAACATTCTAAATAAAATCATTCACTGAATGATTTCACATAGTCCAGCTGCCTGGTCTTCTCTAATGCTTCTGCCATGTATAAATAATTCACAGAAAGTCAACTGGGAGACTACATACTTATTTTCTGCTCTCTCAATATCTGCCAATCATGAGTAAGGAAAGATTTTCAACTTGGCAGCTGAAATATAACAATTTTGAGTCTTCAAAAAATTTCAGGTCCAATCTTGATAGAAGAATAAAATTGGCTTTCTTTAAAAAAGGTATTTTAAAATGATCTTAAAAACATTTTATCTCTTTTTCATTTCTTTTGAAGTTCACGGCGATCATATTTTCACAAACTTTGTTACAAACAAGAGGACAAGAATTTTAATTTGAAACTTAAAAAAAAAATGTGTTTTTTGCATAGTCATAAATCTGTGGACACTGGAGCTTTCAGAAAAAAAAAAAAAGAAAAAATATAAGGAAAACTATGAGAGCTGGAATAAAATCATGAGAATTAAAAACACTGATACAGAAATGTTCTTAACTTGAAAAGACCAAGCAGTCTATTATAACAGAACAATACAATTACTTTCACACACAAAAAGATCATATATACTGCTGCCCTCAATAGTTAAAGAACATGGATGAAATGTGATATATACAAACCCTGAAGCTGTACCCAGCAGGACTGGTTATTTGATTTTATAGGTGTTTGCTCATTAATTCTGTGAAAAGAAAAAGAAGTTATGTCATCATCAATAATACAATTCCAGTCAAAAGAAGAGAAGGCTAAACTCAGATGTGGTGTAATGGAATTTGTACTTATTTATACCACTTACAGATTTGGCTCATTATTTGTATTTTTGTGTTGTGGCAAAAATACTTTTAACCTTGTGATCAAAGAAAAAATACAATTTCCCTTTGAAAGACAAATGGGGAATGCAGCTCTCTGAGCCATCTTTTTTTGTAGTTATATCCTGCAAACTTTTATCATAATAATGGGAACTTTTACTGAAGATAATATTACTGGACCTATCATCGACCTATTTTACCTCCAAGTTAATGCAACTCCATTGAAAAGAATTGGTTGGATCTATTTACACACAAATTGATTTTGGATTAGTTCCTTTGAGAGACTTTATTTCCCTTCAGTTATTAGAATATTGTCTCCCAAAGGTAGAGACATTATCATATTAGTTGCACAAAGGAACAACATCAAATGCTGCATACATAAGAATAGAATATAAAGTCTTAAAAGAGTTACATTTGTTTTTCTTTAAGGACTTTGAGGAAAAAGGTATACAACTGTGACCTAATATTCCAGTACCTATGGGATGCCCTATGGAATGGAAAGTTCCAGATTCCAGTTTGTACAATTTTGCTCTGCTTACTATAGTCAATGAACATCTCCCAATGAATCCATACTTTAAAAAAGATGAGGAAAACCTGGTGGCACCTGCAATGATAGTCGCATTTCAACATATTCTTAAAATTGCTGCCTGGAAAAAAAATAGTCTTGGTGACCTTTCTGGAAAAAAAAGCACAGTATTTGCTGTTGCTATCATGTCACAGTAGGCATTTTTCTGGATCTTGAAATGATGCCGTGATTTTTGTCTCTCTTCTAGATTCACTTGTTGCAGTTATTGTTTTTCTGTTTCCTGTGGAGCTGAAATGAATAAAGTGCATGAGAAAGTGATGGTTAATGACAGTAAGAGTGAGAATGCAACAATAATAGGAGTAATAAAAGGTGAATTCCAGTTCAGAGAAAACATAAGTATCTGTTAGCAGTATTCTTGAGGATAGAATTAAAGAAACAAAACTCATTCCAAGGTTTGACAGGTTTAACTTGCTAACAAATACCACTTCTTAGTGCCTCAATACTTTCATGAGTCTCAAATTCAGCAATTTTGGTGTTTGAATCAGTGTTAACTTTCTGCATATACAGTAGTATTTTTATTGCTTTGGACTCTCCATGTGAAAGTCTCACAACCCATTTAAATTTAAGATTTTAATTCTTAAATTATTGTGAGGCATGCATTGAGGCAGAAAATGTCGTGAATGTGCCTCCCAAACACTTTTTGATAGAGCTTTATTCTCTATGATGCATCCTCTTTCGAATGCAATGTCAGATTTGTATGTTTTCTCTCTCTTGAAAGCAAGAGTCGATCCTTCAGAAGTAATGTGCTTGTTCACCACACGTTTGAAGAACGAAAGCCTGAGATTCTTTGTCAAATATTTTTAGATTATATTTGCAAATGTTTCAACACCACCCAAGTCTTGGAAGGCAGACTCAGGGACTATAAGAATGAAGACCTTAGGCCCACTGTAGGAGAGGATCTGGTTCAAGACCATCGTAAGAAACTGAATGTACACAAGTCCATGGGACCTGATGAAATCCATCCAAAAGTCCTGAAGGAGCTGGCAAATTAAG